>JAODAL010076905.1:0-13462 GCA_025379985.1 Phyllomedusa bahiana | reverse complement strand
ATCACTTTGTTCCACACCTTATTCAATTAAATGCCTCCTCTGAATTATATTATTATTATTGCTGCCGGCAGCCTGAGCTCGAGAAACATGACTGACACCTTCCGTTTCGGACATGAAATCTGCTTTAATCACAGTAAATTACATTCCAATAGAACTTTTTTAATCACATGACTATTTTATCAGTACATGATTGGTTAATTGGCGGTCGCTAAGAGACAAGTTATAATTTTGCATGTAGTATGAAGCATTAGCTGATATGACACATTCCGAAGCTCTCCTCTGTATTATCTGGGGGGAGGAGGAAGTCCTTGACTTTCTTGCTTCTAGCAGACAATGCATCTGTCTCAAGGAAAACTGTGTTGAAGATATCTGAAATAACGGCAGACAGAAAGCAATTAGAACTTAATACTAACTCAATGTTAAAGATATGATGATAGAACTGATTTAATGTTTTTTTTCCTTCTTTCTCTAAATCATCAACTTGACATAATTACTGCCTCACACATAGTGGAAGGTAGTACTCCCAGTGCCAAAGCCTCTTCAAAAAATTTTAAAAACTGCAAAAGTAACGTATCTGTTTGTGCTTTAAAAAATTTGTCTGATGAGCCATCAGCTCCAGGGGCTTTGTCATTAGGAATCGATTTGAGTGCATCTTTCAATTCCTTATGGGTAAGCAGGAGGCCTAATAATTCCCTGGATTCCTCTGACAATACAGGAGTATTAATAGAAGCCAAATATGAATCTAGATCAGCCAGTCTATCTCCATTATCAGAAGCATATAGATTTTTATAAAAAATTATTAGGACCTGAAAGATATCAGGCTCATCAGAAACTTCCACCCTCTCCCAAGAGATCAGTCTAAGTACGTGCTTAGGTGGTTGTTGAGATTTAATTATTGTGGCCAGCAGATGCCCTACACTACATGTTCAAAGTATTGTTGTTGCGTGAAGAACCGTTTATTCTCAGTAACCATGAATAGGTGATCAGTAAGCAATTTTTGAGAACTTGATGGTATCCGTATGAAACTTGTCCCAATACGGTTGAAGATTGAAATCACCAGTGAGAGAATCCCAGGGTTTGTTGTTAGAAAAGTAAGAGATTTTTTCACCACCTCTATATGGCGGAGGAATATATAAGGCAATAAGTACCATAGTTGTATGATATTTCTTACATTTCAAACATATGAAACGACCCTTTTGGTCATTTACAGATTTCTCACATGTGAAGGAAATTGATTTGTGGACCAAAATCTTCACTCCTCTGGCGTGAGACGAAAAAGGGGGAGTGAAAAGGAGGTCCCAAACCTTTAACTTGTCCAATAGTTTGGGGCCCCTTTCCCCTAGAAAAGATGCTTTTGGAAGCTTTTTAAAACCCAAAATCGAAAATAACACGGCGTTTAGAAGTATCATTCATACCTCTGACATTCCATGCCAGAAAACGGGGTTTCACCATGAGCCATTGTTTCCCCCCCTTGTTTTGCCGTTATTTCTAATTTAAATACCCCAATCGGGAACCTCAAAATTGGGGAATAGAAATTTTAGCATTTTCAAAATTTTTTTCCTTAAGTTCTGACCACCCAACTTTTAAAGGTAACCCCCCCCCAAAATTCCCCCCGATAACCACCCCCCCCATTAAACATAACTTTGGGCCAACCTTGAATAAAGACTTTCCCCCCTCAATTGAGAAAACTGGGTATATACAATAACATAGAAAAAATTTAAGAAAAATAAAAAAACCAAAAACTCCATTTTAACAGCTGAAATAGCCCTCATACAGCTCCTCAGCCAATCCCAATATGCTGTTGCCTTACTTGGGCAGATAAAAGGGGTCTAAAGCAGAGCCCTAATTCAGGATAATTAAGCCATAAGAACCCAGCTCTCTGGAGTGCTTCCTTTTCAAAATTGAAACCCAACCCAAAAAAAAACCCTCCCCTATAATTCTACCCTTTTCCCCGATGGGGTTTCTCTTCCCACAATTTTTGGGAGAAACCCAGGCACTACTGGGGAAAAAAAAAAAAATGAAAAGCAAAAAAATTAAAAGGGGTTTGTACATTCCCTTTCCCTCTTTTTTCCCAAATAAAACAAAATCTAAAAATTTTTTTAACGTCTCTTTTAAAATAATAACCATTTTAAAATACATGTTGAGCAAATTTTTTCCTAAGCAATTTTCCCTTTGGCGGGCAGAAGCACCCCTTCCCGTGCTAAATCAATGAGAAACTATGCCGCGCACTGTTCCTCACTTCGATCGGGGGCCCCTTTTGGGGTTAAAATCAAAGCCCCAAAAACCCGGGTCACCTTGGGCAGCGGGAACCTTGGCAGGTTTCCCATCCCCACCATGTTTTTTTTTTTAAAAACTATTTCCCCCCGCACTTTTAAATACAATTAGAAAAGGGGCAATTTCTAAAAAAACCCCGTTCGGTTATTTTCGCCGTATTTTCCAAAAAAAATAAATTCGGTCCAATTTTACTTCGCCCTAATCCCCTTAAAAAAGCAGCAACAGTATTTCCGGGCCTGCACAGAGCCTGCGGGGGTGCTGTAGAACGTTGTGCCAATGTTTAAATATGCAGGGGGAGCTTTTTTGGGGTCTTCATAAAATTTTTTGTGTTTTAGTTTTAACACGCAATGACTGCCGCCGCTCTTAAACCCCTTAAACTATAAAATTCCCTGGGCACTTAAAAAGGGAAAAAAATTGACCAAAAAACCAAGCGGGAATTAGCCGGAAAATTTTCGCAGCGAAAGTTTGGGAAAAAAAAAAAAAAATTAGTAAACAGAGTGTGGGGGTGACGGGGGGCAGCCACAGCAGCTTTAAGGTCGGGCAGGGGGCCCCAAAGACATTCTGGGGGTTGGCAAAAAAAGGGGGAAGCCACAGAGTGGCACAATGACTGAAAGCAAGGTTCACAGCGGCAGAAAGAAATTGGGGTCAGGCAGGGGGCACAATAAACCATTCTGGAGGCGGCAAAACATATTAGCCACAGAGGGGGCACAATCACACAGTGTGGAGGTCCCCCAGGGGGGGCAGCAGCAGAGATAAAGGCCCGGGGGCACAATGACATTCTGGGGGTTGGCAAAACATTTTAAAGGCCCCACAATTTGGCAAAAGCCCAAAACAGGGGAGGTCACGCCCAGCCCAGAAAATGAATAAGGCAGTGGCACAATGCCCTTTCGGGAGGCGGCAAAAAAATTATTGGGGCCACAGAGTGGCACAATCACAAAATGGGAGGTCAGGGGCGGTACAGTTTTGGGGTCGGGCCCAGGGGCAAAAATGATATTTTTGGACGCGGCAAAACAGTATTAGGCCACAGAGTACAAAATTTTCCCACAAAAAAAAATTTGGTTGGGGGAGTACGACGGGCAGGGGGGCATAATAAAGGCAGGGGCACAATGACATTCTGGAGGTGGAAAAAACGGGAGGAAGCCACAAAAGGGAAACATTTACAAGCGGAGGTCACGGGGGCGGGCACATGAGGTCAGGCAGTGGCAAAAATGACACAGGTGGGGGGCCCACAGAGACCCACAGCAGCAGCATGAGGCCCAGAGATTTGGAAACAATGACATTTTTGGGGGGGGCAAAACGGGAGGAAAAACCCAAGAGGGCCACAATGATTTGAGAGCAAAGGTCACGGCGGAAAGCAGGATAGGCGGGCATGGAAACAATGACACAGTTTTAGGAAAAGGGCACATCCCCCGCAGCCCATGGGGCCCAACATTGGCAAAAAAGAAAACAGAGTGGATGTCACGGCAACACAACAGCATCGCAGCAGAAAGAGTCATAGAGTGGCACAATGACAGAGTGTATGAAGGTGGGGTGCAATACCAGTCCCTGGTAATGATGGTGGTAGTCAGATGGAGAAACGTCAGCAGAAGTGTGGCATCAGGCGGGTGGCGGCATCAGAAAAGTGGCTGAGGCAGGTAGTTTGAACCCAAACAGACACCAAAGGCAATGGTGTGTGGAAAACCTGCCGATCCACGCCAGAATCATCTTGACAAGAAGTCAGTCGTTACACATTTACCCTGTGGGACAAGCGGGTTCTCCTTTGGGTAACATGGCCCCCCCGCACTGAACACCCGCTCTGATTCCACACTACTGGCCGAGCAGGGACAGCTACCCACTGCAAATCGGCAAGTAGCGCCAACACATCCAGTTTGGCTTGCCCCGTAGTCCAGCGGATTCATCTAACTGAGGTGCAGAGTGCAGTCCAAGTAGGCCACACCTGTATTGGTTCAGGGACTGCTCCCAGGTCCCTGCTGCTGCAGGCGATGCCCTCCTCACTAGGCGGGTGAAGGAAGCTGCCATCAGTGACTCCAGACTTTGGTTACTACTGATTAGCTGGTACTGCTCTACCCCCCCACCTTCCCCCAGCAGCCACGGAATTAGTACGTATAGCGCTGAGGAACCCCCCGGTCAGACCAGACCAGAGGAGTGACGATGCCGCACATCAGTCAGCAGCCAACTGATAACTGAGTGATTTTCCCTATAGTATTTGATTTGTCTCCCTCGTCAATAGCTGGGAAAAGGCTCCATTTTGGGCCCGTATCGAGGGTCCAATAGATGGAGAGCCTAAGTCATCCCTCTGCCGATGCTGACTAATTCGGTCGACACAGCCAGGCAAAAATCATGCTGCGGGCCATGTGCACAAGTGAACACCGAGGGGCTCCCTGCCTCCATTTCCACCTTATACTGCCACGGTGCTTGGGGTCATCTGCCTCGTCTTCCTCATCTCATCCACCTCCTCCAGCTGCTCCTGCACTTCCACTCTTGTCACCTGGTAGAAAATCCACACATTCACCAGACAATGCTCTGCTCCAATGTTCCTCTCTCCTCCTCCCTCCTCCATTCAGTCCCCACCGGACTCAGTGTCCACTAGAGTAGTCGCCCACATCTCCAGTCCCCTGCCCAGACAGATATTTCAGCATCTGTTCCAGGACATAAAGCAGTGGAATGAGGTGTTATTCTTCCCGTAGTCCCTGCGACTGACAAATAACGTCGCCTCCTCGAAGGCCACAACAAACTTCATGTTTCACGCAAGACAGCCACATGGCTTGAACAACAAAGTTACCCAGGGAAGTACTTCTGTCTGCCGGTAACATCAAAAAAAAATCGTTTAAAAGGCCTTTCTCTAGTTTCCATACAGTCGGTCCAACATGGGGTGGGGGGGTGGTGCAGGCTGGATTTCCAGCGGTGGGAAACATCAACATATCAGATGTGTGTGTTTTGGGAGGCCGTTCTGCCTGCAGCAACACGATTAGGGTGGGTTCCTGGCTTTGTACGAATGGATTAAAGTGCATGCACAGTTTCCTGGCCATTTACAGAATGTTCTGAAGAACGTGGGATATACTTAAGGAACCTTTCACAACCAGAATGAACACTTGCGCCATGAGGACGAGCATGACCATCCCTCGCTCGGTGCAGTCGCGACTCCATGTTTCTCCCATTGTCCGTCACCATGGTTCCGATTTGCAGTTGGCCGGAAGAAAGACAAATATCGAATTTCTTGATGCATGACGCGATAATACCACCCCGTGTACTATCGTTCGCCGAAGGCAAGCCAGGTGTAGAACTTCTATGACAACCGCTGTGCCCACCACATGTTGTATGATGAGCAGTACTCTGTGTAGGCTGAGATGCGTGGTGGTGGTGGAGGAGGCGGAGGCGACATTGGCGTAGGTGCAGCAGTTTGACAACGTGGAGGAGAAAGCGGCGTCACCCTGCCATGTTGTTGAGTTGGCCTGGGCTGTAAGCACATTCACCCAGTGGGCCGTAAAGGACAAGTACTGGCCCTGACGTAGTTACAGCTCCAGACGACCGCGCTGCCGGTGCACTAGGAACAAACCGATAACTCAAGGACTGACCCACCATCTGTTCTACATATTTATTAAGTGCAGGTACAGCCTTTTTGAAAAGAAATTTCGGCTTGAACTCTCCATCTCGCTGGGGGGGTCTGCACACGCCATATAGTTCACTGAATGGTGCATAGTCCCACCAATGTAAATGGAGTGACTGCAATACCAACAACATGGCGCGCATGACACGGGTCAGCTGCTGCCCCTTAGGAGGTGGACGCATACTGTGACTCTTTGCAATCGCCTCAGCAGAACACTGCTGGCGCATGAGAAGCTGAGGAGCAGTAGCATCTGGACCGGAGATGATGACCAAGAGAAACAGCTCCCTTTCTGCAGAGGTGGTGGAGCCTTGACTGGCTGCAATGCCATGCGTGTCCACTGGGCTCTGAGCTGCAGCTGTTTTAGCTGCTGCGGCAGAGGACCACCACATTTGAGTCCACTCCCACACGTTTCTCCACAGGCCACCGAGGGTGAACGCTGCATGTGTTGACCCGGGCCGTGGTGACCAACGTTAGCTCCCTGGGCCACGCTTCACTTTCTGCACACAGATTTCTACAAATACCTAATACGTCCATCCGGTGTCCTTAGCAAAGAACTGCCACACCGCCCGAGTATCGGATTTTACCCGCCAACGCTCCGCACTGAGTGACTACTGCCGCCGCAGCCTCGCTGAGCCCCTGCGTGCCGCTACTTTCTTGACCTGCAAAGCGGTTTTTTACCTCCGTGACCCGCTATTTTGTTTTTGCTCCCAAACTCACCACTGCTGCAATCCTGCTGACTCACAGCCACACGACCCACTTGCTGGCTGCGCCGCTGCCTGACGCGAAGCTGACGCCCTCTTCTCCTGACGATGAATGAAGCCATTGCCTCACCCGCTCCCAAGTTCGTCGGCTACAACATAACCTATTGTGTTCCAGCGACACTGCTGTCCTCATCACCGGTCTTGTATGACTAGGCGACCTCTCACAACATTAACCCCCATTGCCACTCTCCACATCATACTATGCCCGGCTACTGCTAAGAAGCAGGCATATTGGTCCCATTTCTTCGCTGCCAAGTAGCTACTGACTGCCCTCCCTCAAAATTGACATCCTCGCAAAAATTATCTGGCGCTGAGCCCAGACCCACAAAGGATTCCTGGCTGAGGGAACCGATGGGACAGAGGCGGGCTGAGGAACAGGTGAGGTCCGCTGACCCGTCAGCCCGGCCATGCCAACTATGGTTTTTGTCTGAGGTTCCCACCGACACTTTGCTGGGGTTGTCAGATGTCATCAGGGATGAAGAGGATGACCTAGTCAACCAATCAAGAACCTTGGGTTGCTGAACAACACACGCCGCTAGATGACAGCGGCAGGTTGTGGCCTCACCGAGTGACCCCTGCTGCGACGTCCCTTTTGCTGCGATTGCTGCGACCTGGCCTTTTTCCAGGAATGTTTGTGCCACTGCCACTCGCAGGTCAGAGCTGCACCACTCTGTCTGACATACTGTTTGTTCTAAAATGTACAACACTGATTTGATGATGAAAACAGTATATGATAAAAAAACACCCTTATTTTGACTCCAAATGAACCCAGTAAACATAGCTAGGTTAACCCTTGGATATAAATTGCGCTCCACAAAGGCAGGAAAAATTACTTGTATGTGTCGTTAAAAACACTGTGTGTTTAACTAAATGTAAAGCACAAACAGGCTTAATTAACCTTCGGACCATGAATTAGGCTACAGGAAAAATATATATATTTTTGGCGTATGAAAAAGACGGTTTATTTTTGTCAGCACACCAGCAAAACAACGCTTAAATAACACCTGGATGTAAATAGCGCCAAAAAATTGAGCCGCACAACTAGTAAGCTTTTGTAGCGTGGTTACAAATGTGCGGTTTTCATACTCCACACAACAAGATATACAGTTGAAATAACCTTAGCTAGTGATAGCTACAGGAAAAATTTAGATATTTTGGCTATGAAAAAGACGGTTTATTTTTGTCAGCATACACCAGCAAAACACGCTATAATTAAACCCCTGATGTCAATTTGCGCCAAGAATTGAGCCGCACAAATAGTAGCTTTGGAAGCGTGTTACAAATGTCGTGTTTTCAACGCCACACAACAAGAGATACAGTTGTAAAAAACCTTTGCTTGTTGAATTAGGCTACAGGACAAAAGTATATAATTTTTGGCGTTGAAAAAAGATGTATTTCTTTTTGTCCAGCACACCAGCAAAACAACGCTTAATTAACCCCTGTATGTAATAAGAGCAAAAGAATTGAGCCGCATCAAAATAGTAGCTTTGTACGGTTACAATAGCGTGTTTTCTAAGCCACACAACAAGAGATTACACTTGTCATTAACCTTGCTTGTGAATTAGGCTACAGGAACAATATATATATTTTTGGCGATGAAAAAGACGGTTAAATTTTGTCATCACACCAGCAAAACAACGCTAATTAACCCCCTGGATGTAAATTGGCGCCAAAGAATTGAGCCGCACAAAATAGAAGTTTTGTAGCGAGTTACAATTGCGGGTTTTACTACGCCACACAAAAGAGATACAGTTGTAATAACCAATGCTTGAGAATTAGGCTACAAGAAAATTTATATATTTTGGCGTTGAAAAGACGGTTTATTTTTGTCAGCACTCATTCACAAACAACGCTTAATTAACCCCAGATGTAAAAATGCGCAAAGAATTGAGCCGCACAAAATAGTAGCTATGTAGCGTGTTACAATTGCGTGTTTTTCTACGCCACACAACAAGAGATACAGTTGTAATTTAACCTTTGCTTGTGGAATTAGCTATCAGGAAAAATTTATATAATTGTGCGTTGAAAAAGACGGAAATTTTCTTGTGGTCAGCACACCAGCAAAACAAGGCCCCCCCCTAATAACCCCAGGGATGTAACTTGCGCCAAAGACAAGAGCCGCACAAAATAGTAGCTTTGGTAGCGTGATACAATATGCGAGAATACAACTCCACACAACACGTCGACACAGAAGTAATTAACCATAGCAATGTGAAATATTCAACAGGCACAAATGTACTAAATAAAGGCTAAGACACAGGCTGAACTAAATTTCATGCACACCAGCAAAACAACGCTTAATTTAACCCCAGGATTACATTGCGCCAAAGAAATTAGCCGCACAAAAAAGTAGCTTTGAAGCGTGTATAACAACTGCGAGTATATTCTAGCGCCCACACAAAAAAGATACAGTAATAAATAACCATTGCATGTGAATTAGGACTACAGGAAAAACATATATTTTATGTCGTTGAAAAGACGGTTTTACTGTCAGCACCCCAGCAAAACACCGCTTATTAACCCCAGTATGGTAAGTTGCGCAATAGAATAGAGCAGCCAAAAAAGACGTGTTATTTGAAAATTAAAAACTCTGTATCTTTAAATGAATACACAGGAACTGGCGATAGATCCCACTTGGATATTGAATGAATAATGCAGCTGCAGTGGACGCACACAGATTTCAGATCCAAAACCCCCAAAAATTAAATAAGAACATTAAATAACGTCACAGAGACAAGCTTAACACCCCACAAAAAACGCTATAAAAAAATCAACCATCAGAAAGACTTTCAGACCTTGCAGGCACCTTCCCTGATGAGCACATTGAGAGGAGAGTTAGCACCTCGGCGTCGCGCCCAGGTCCTCTTGATAGGCTCATCTCTGCCCATGTCATGCAGGCTTATGCCCTTCTTCCTCCCAGAGTGATTTTGGACCATGTAAGCGCATGTGCTCCGTCAGGCCATTTTTATCATCACAAGCACACTCGTTCACCTTGAAGAACCCCAAAGTTTCGACTTCGTTCCGAACCGAAGTTTTCCTAAAATTTAAACGAATTCCACTTCGTAGAAAATTCCCCATTAGTCGTATCCAAAAGAAATTTCTAAATCCCCCAGGGGTTTATCCCTTTATGAAGGAAAATCTTTTAAGAAAAAAATGTGGGTGAGGTCTTGCCTTTTAAAAGATCTTCTGCTGAGTACTGCTCAATCCCACAGAGACATTTCCCCTTGGAAGAAGGGTTTGCGGATTCATTTTAATCCAACAAGTGCGTGGAAAGTGGACTGAAGACAGGAAAAGGTTTCTCCCCATTTCCCAAGGGCCCATTTTAGAGTTCTGATTCTTAAAAAAGCAATTATGGGCACCACCAGGGTGGAGAAGTGGGGAATAAATTGATGATTGTAATATACAAACCACATAAATCTTTGAATAGCCCAAAATCCAACAGGTTGCGACCATTAAAGAACAGCAGACAATTTTGCAGACCTTTATCCGAGACAACGGCAAACTTGTCTGTTCAAATAGACTTCCCCAAAATTTTGGGGTAGAGGTGGTAGGTTCGAGGATTTTAGAAACCCCCGAAATCGAAAAAGATACTTTAAAATCAGGGGAGAAAATTTAAGATGTCATCAAGCAGAATGCAAAATGATAAGGGTCTCAGAAGATCCATTTAAAAGTCTCAAAAAGGGTGGGGCATTGGAGACAAAAGGCATCCCCCCAAGAAATCACAGGCCCTGAGGGTATTGAAGGCAGTCTTCCATTCACCACCTTTGTGAATATAGATTAAATGATAAGTTACTTGCCAATCTAACTTTGTGAAACTCCTGTTCTCCTCTAGTCAATCAAAGAACTCGGAGATCAGGGGCAACGGCTACCAGTTTTTGACGGCGAACTTATTTAAGCCTATAAACAATGCATTGTGAAAAAACCACCCTTTTTTTTCAAGAAAAAAAAATTCAGCCCACAAGAGGATCTTGTGGAAAAAGTCTTTTGCAAAAATTTCTTTTAAAATAAGCCAACATGGCCTGAGTTTCAGGCACAGACAGAGGATACGCTCTACTGTGAGGAGGTCTATTGGACAGTTGTAGACCCAATGTGGTGGAAGCATCTCCGCTTGCTTCTCACTGAATACATTTCCAAATTCTTGATACGGAGACAGAAGACCCAGTCGGGAGCATAAATCGAAAAGCGGATCACACCAGGCAGAGTGGCGTGAGATATGGGGAGTGGCATTATTGCCACAGTGGGTGACTTTGCCCATTTACGGGTCAAATATGATGTCGTGGCACTGCAAACCCAGGAGACTTAGAAGAAGTGCAGAAGTAGACTGCGGAATCACAAGGGACGAGATCTTCTTCTTGTAAATTGCCCCAACCATAAAGGTCACATGTTTTGTACAATACTGAATGAAGCCCTTCAGGAACTCTCCATTAATGGAAGAAACTATCAGAAGCTTATCAAGATTAGTCACTGGTGAAATATGGAGATCAAAGAGGAATTATTGAAATTTCTGGAAAAGCCAGAATCCAGGAAGGCAGAAACTTGAAACCGGATGAGGAGATGAGCATGACCAACATGATCAGGTGAGGAGAGGATGCATCTTCACCTAGGATTGAATCTTCCACAAAGTCTAGGCATTGAAGTTTCCCGTTCGAACTGAATAGTTCTTCAGGAGATTCTGGCAATGTCTGTGAGTGGTCAGACAAATGAGCTCACATTACTTGCACGTGCTTATCACGAGGAACTGCTGGTGAAGACAGTGGAGGCCTCTGGGAGACTAAAGTTAGTCGAGCAGGTCGGCAGGGCTTGAAGGATTAACATTGCTAGCAAAGCTCCAGTTGCCTCTCAGCGAAACGGATGTATATTCTGGCATCCCGAGGTTGGGAGGTCCCAGACGGCCAATTCCTCCTTAACTCTTCCAGTAAGACCCTCTCAAAAGGTCATTACAAGGGCATCAGTAGTCCAGGCGAGCTCGAGAACAGTGTGCAAAACTGTACGACATGTTGCTCCATTGTAGAATTGCCCTGACGCAGACGGAGCAGAGAAGAAGCAGCTGAAGGAAGTGTGTTCTTCAAAGACCTTGCTGAATGCATCTAAACAGAGTTACAGTTTGGCCATCAACGGGTCTCCTTGCTCCCAGAGGAGTGTGACCCAGCCATTGGTTTTGCCAGACAGTAGACTATCACGAAGGCCACCTTGGCATGGTCTGTAAGGATCTGATGTGCCATTATTTCCAAGTGTAGTACAGAAGTCTTTGGGTTCCTGTTGTAGCATTGGGGCAGCGGCAAACAGGCTGTAGAAGCAGAGTAGAAGCAGGTGCAGGTACAGTAAGATGGGCAACTATGGCCTGTAGCATCCCAAAAAGTAGCTCTTCTTTGAGGCCTTGACAGGTCACTTCTGCGATATCTCACTTCTTGGACACCTGACAGAGGCATCTTGGTGGGATCCATATCCAGTTGGTACAGTCAGGAACGCAGGTAGTGGATCCTCTGGGCCACCGCAAGAGATGACTATTAACCATGCCAGGGAGCAGAGTGTAAGGAGTCCAGTTCTTGATCCAAGTCTGCCACAAGGCAGGTTGGGCTTTGCTGCAAGAGACTCCCAGGTTGCTACCCCTGACATAGCCACTCGCGGTGACAGCTGAGGTGCAGCATGACACAGAAGATGCAGGCAGAGGCGTAGTCGGTGAACAAGCAGTGAGGTCAGGATAGGTAGCAGGCAAAGAGTAGACAAAGTCCAGAGCATGAGTCACATACCAGGAACAACAGAATATAGAATAACACACTGAATAGCGGAAGCACACTAACAAACAGAAAGGGAGTATCAGAGGCATTAAGTTAATGAAGAGTCCAGTGCCGGTCATTGCAGGAGTGGAGCAGGAGCGTGGAGGGGTGAGTGACACCCAGCCCGAGAGACACAGACATGAGTGTTAATGCAGTCGCAGCAGAGACCACAGTGCGCAACGTGACACTAAGCTAACAATGCAAAACTAAATTTTGCTATCATGTGCTTAGTTTGAAGACCCAGGGTAAAGGCAAGTTTATATGGTACACCTACCTTCCTGAGAATAATAATGATCAAGCATGAGAAGTCAAGTGTACAGAGTACTCTGCCCAACCATGAACAACAACAGTGCTACTCTGTTTTCTCTTCTGTTATTGTGATACTGTGACATCATTCTCATTTTAAAATGCTTTGTTGTATGTATTCCTGTTTTATTTAGTCCTGTGGTCTTCTTTTGTGCCTATGGTTTGTATTCTTGTTTAGGAAACGTTCCTTCAGCTGAGTTAAAACCTGTTTTTACCTAAATGTATGAAGAAAAACACAGGCAACAAATAAAACTTTGTAAAAAGACATAAGCATGTTTGTACCTTCTGCTTGAAACCTGCCTGAGTGAATATGTTGCCCTTTGTTAGAGTCAAGGGCTGAATCTGAGGCCCACACCAAATGTTGGATTGACTACTTGCTCTTAAAGCTATTTTGACAAAAAATAAATAAAATAAAACAAATAATCACTTTATATAAAAAAGTGAACTGTGCAAAAGCACGAATTTGAAAAAAACCTAAGCATCTTATATATAGTTACATAGTACGGTTGAAAAAAGACACGTGTCCATCAAGTTCAACCAAGGGTGGGGAAAATGTGGGTGAAGGGAGAGAGACAAGGACTTCAAGCCCAGCCTCATCACTGGTTAATGCCCTGAAACCCACAAGGCAAGAACCAATCTGCTCCAGTGGAGACCCTATCTCTGACCCCAGAGCCTCAACCAGCCAGATACAGAATTTTTTTATAGCTTTCATATGGATTCATATCTTTATTCGGTAG
>JAODAL010076904.1:0-13462 GCA_025379985.1 Phyllomedusa bahiana | reverse complement strand
TCCCTTCCCCATTTGGAGCTTTTCACTACGAAATTTTAAATATAAACGGATTATGTGGACCCCCTGAAACCAAATCAGGAAAGGAGCCGGGAAACTGGAAAAAAAAGGGGTTTTAAAAAAGTTTTTTTTTCTTAAAATTTGGGGCCACCATTGCTTTTTAAATTTAAATTTTTTTATATAAACCACAAAAACCCTTTTTAAAATACCCCTTTTTAAATTTCTTTTTTAAAAAATTTTTTAAAAAGGGGGGACATGTTTTAAAAAATGTCGGGGTTTTAAAATTTTCCCTTCCCTTCTTTGTTGCCCAAGCAACCAATCTTTACTCCTGTTTTATTTCATAAAGTGCTCTAAAAAAAATGAAAGGGGAAGCTCTCTTTTGGTTTTTAAAGGGGAAACAAAGAAACCCCCTTAGACTTATTTTTCCCATACTTTTCCCTCCTTATTTTCTACACTGTTAAATTATTCTTTCAGGAACTGTTCTTGGGAGCCGTTCCCCCTTTTCTGACAGTGACATGCGCTCTGCCCATATAAAATTTCCAGGGGAAAAACCCCCAATTGGGGAACTGGGGGAAAAGGAAACCCAGCGCCTAGGGGCGGAAAAATAATTTTAAAGGGAATATCAAGTAAGGAAAACAAAAATTAAAAATTTAATAAAAAAAGGAAAACCCCTTTTTAAAACTTCAAAATATAAAGACCATAAATAAATTTAAAATACATAAGAAAACAAATGTATTTGAGTAAAAAAAAGGGAAAATCTTTCCGGGGCCGAAAAGAGGTATGTATAGAAAAAATCGGGGGGAAACGAACGTTTAGGATAAAAAAAGAAGAAACTACAGGTTTTTTTTTTAAAAAGGGAAATTATGTGGAATCAATTTAAAAATAAGGGGGAATTTTTTAAAAGGGATCCCTATTGGGGAAAAAATTTTCCCTTTAAATTTAAATGAAAACCTCTATTGTATTTCTTTCCCCCCTTTTAAATTTTCTACGTTTTTTTTGTTCTACAACACTTTCCCTTTTCCCAAATTTTTTTTTTTTTTCCTTTCCCGTATGTCTGACCAAATAAATGATTTTTTCCCAGATTTTAGCCTAAAATTTTTTAAACCTTAGAGCAAAACGGATTTTTTTAAAATTGACAGCACTCAGCCCTTTAGAGTGTTTTAACCCCCTTTAATATCTGCCAGCATTGTATTTTTTAACCTCACCGTATTTTACCATTTATTTGGTCTCCATTATAAAATTTTAAAAAGTAGTTTTTTGTTTTTTTGCATGCTTTTTCTTGTCTCTTTCCCCCCTTGCCTTTTTAACCGCCCTTTTTTTTAAATGTTCTAAAGGTTAAAACAAGGAAGAAAAATAAGATTTGGGGGAAAATTTTCTCCAAAGAGGTTTTTGAAAGGGGAAAAACCCTAAGAGTTCCTTTCGCAGGTGATGAAAAGGGGTGGGGAAAAAGTTTTTCCCCTTTAAATAATTTTAACCCCTTCAGGTTTACTGAACAAAAATGCACATACTTTTTGGTGCCAATCAGGGGGAAAATAAATTAAATCACAAAATTTTTATTCTGTAAGTACCCGTACCCAAACCTTAGTTAAACACTGGGGTCCCAAGATATTAGATTAAGAATCGATACTCTTTAGGTAGACCTGCCCCCCTTGGGGTTTGGTTTATGGTGGCTGAATGGGCCTAGCTAAAATGCCCCCCGGGAAATTGCCCCCTTTTATTCCCTCCCACCTCAACACAACCCCTTCCTTTTTTTTTTTAATTTCCCCCCAAACATCACCCAAAAACTGGTTTTCCCCAAATTTTTTGGGGAAAAAGTTTACAAAAGGGCCCACTTCCCCTTTGCAGCTTTAAAAAAATTTCAACCCAGCGGCCTGTATGTTGTGCATCCCCGTTTTTGGGGATGCCTGAAAAATTGCACACTAAAACATAGGAAAGGGGCCAAAACTGCATATGCCAATACCCAAACAGTGGATTTCTAAGCCTAAGCAGTGTTTTCGTCTTTTTTCCTCAAACCTCCTGAGTAGTGATTTTAAACCAAACACCCTTTTTTTATTTTTATATTGTCTGTATTATGCATTTATATGTGTTGTATGTAATGATAACTAGTTACCCATTTTCTCCAGTTTTTTTTAAAATTTGCTGAAAATAGTATATATCATGGGAGCATGTTAGATTTTGAGCTATGTTGTATTAACAGGAATTTTTAAAATTCCCCTTAGAACAGTGTAACAAATGTCTGCCACCAAAAAATCAAATCAAACGCTAGTGGGTATATTTCATTGTTTGCTTGTTTACTGTTGTTTGCAACCCTTTTACAAAACCCTATTTCCACACGGCGTAATTGTGGCGCGTACAGAACGCGCCACAATACGCCTGGTGATTTATGAGTCGCGCTGATCAGCGCGTACTCCTGAAGCACGGGGGGGCGGCAGCTTGCCGGCCACATTGACATGCATTGCCGCGAGTAATTGACATGTGACTTATCGCACGTACAATACTATTGTATTGTACGTGCGGGGGTACGAGGCATAATCCATAGTTCTCTATAAGAGCTATGGATTACCGTAATTGTGCAACGCATCTTGCCGCATATTAAGCGCAAATAAGCGGCGACATGCACGCCAAATTTACGCCATGTGAACATACCAAAAGGGCAATTATTCAAAATATCCATCTCAAAGGCCATTGATGGACATCAATAAGGAAAATCACTGAACTATTTATTGGGGTTGTCAGATACTAGGGTGCGTTTATTATACTTTTTTTTTACAAAGGAAATGCGTTAAAGGAGAGTTCCCAGGAAGTAAAGTCTACTGTACAGGTCAACTCTAAGCTAGCTGTGAGCCGATCATGCATGAGAATGGGGGGCGGTGCTGGATTCCCAAATTTTTCTGAGTGTTGTGCTCGCTTTTCTTTGGGGGTTCCATAGAGGTAATGGGAGCCCCCAACACTGCCCTTCCTTTCTCATCAGGTCGGTTCGCTGTACGAGAGCCCTTTGCGTGAACTTTTTCATCGTGGGAACGTCCCTTTAAGTTTCTTGATCCATTGCATTTCTATTCCAGTTCTCTAAGGCTGGGTTCTCATGTCATGTTACTGCATGAGTTTTTGTTGAATGCAGATGGTATTGTAATTAACTTCATTGTAAAGTAACTTCAGCCATAAACCAGCCTTGGCAGTGCTAGAGACGTTCTGCAGGCTGCCGTGGAGGATTGAGCACCCCTGTGTATTCTTTGGTTGGCCATTAATTTAATTGAATGGCATCCAATACTACATTTCCCTAAGTGATATCTGATCACATAGACTTTCAGCAGCTGTATTCAAGCCGATCAGCAGCTTTGAACTGAACAGCAGTTATTCAGATGGATTAGGCATTAATAACTTAAAATATGGGGTTTTCCCATCTCAGATAGTTATGGTATACTGATAGGATATGGCATAAATGTCTGATAGATGTGGGACCCACCTAGGATGCCCATCTATCTTGAGATCAGGCCTTTGAAAATCTCCATGTAGGATGCAGAGTAGGTTGTGTTTGCGTAGCACTCTTTGCTTATTTCAATGGGATTTTCGGCTGTACTTAGAACTCTCATAGAACAGAATGAAGAGAACCACGCATGTGCGACATCCTATGGCCATGTCCCCACGACACCGGTTTGTGGCCGGTTTTTCAGACGGTTTTGCAAACCGTCTGAAAAGCCGGCCGCAAACTTTTACACGGGCCGCTATGGAAAACCCGTGCAGCAGTCCCCACTGCGGCCCGAAAAACATTGTACTTGTTCATTCTTCCGTCCGGTTTTAGGACGGAATATGAACACGGGAAGGGCTCTGCACCGCTAATCAAGGAGAAAATCCGCCCCCCCCCCCCCGCGGCCGGGGGCACGGCACTCAAACCTGACAAATACCGGACGGATAAACCGGCCGGTATTTGTCCCGTGCCATGGGGACGCACCATATATGTCTTGCGTGGAGATTTTCGGGGATCAGTTCTCATGATAGGTGCAGGTCCTGTAGTGGGACTCTCACCTATAAGATATTTATGGCATATTCTATCAATATATTCTATCAATATTTCATAAATGTCAGAAATGGGAAAACCCCTTTAATTTATTAATTGCTTCTCAAACTGATACAAATAAATGAGTTAAAAAATGTTAGCATTTACATTGGCTGTGGCAGATTAGATTCTAAGCTGATTGAATTTGCATAGTAATAGTGTAGCTAGAGAGAATAAAAAAATAAGCGCACTCAAGTGGAGTATATAAATGACCACAAATACGTGATGTAAGTCACTAACATTATAGAGTTGTACAGAATGGTACAACACATATACAGGGCATATATTAAGTCGATGAGACCTCGGGTTTCCCGTTGAACAGCAGCCATGAGTCTCTCCACACACGAGGATGCACTCCGCTCCGAGGATCCACGGCAAGGATATATTTGTAATTTGAAAGGAGAGGAATAGCGCTCGGGAACAAAATGAAAATCTAAGAACGCGTTGTACCAAACTTTTAAGTAAACTAAGACACCACTATTGTGGCTAAATACCCAGGTGTTCTTAGATTTTCATTTTGTTCCCGAGCGCTATTCCTCTCCTTTCAAATTACAAATTTGCATAGTAAAATGCATACTAGCAGTTCTCTAATGCAGTTCTGGCAGCATGTACCTTCTAAGGTTTTCTGTAAAATATCTCACTGTATTCTGCTCAATCGTCATTAAAAATGTGTTGGAAGAACAAGAGTAAGTTGTTGCAATTTTTGCTGATAAAGGTGATGCAACCAATTAAGTTCATAAGGACAGTTACTTTTTTACACATATTGATGTTGCAGTAATCGCAAACTGTGCTTACTCAGGTTTCTTTTGTGCCTAATGTTACATTTTGTTCAAAGGTCAGAAATCATTCAGTGTATCAGATATGCAGTTAAATGACACATCCAGAAGAGGGCATAGTTTTTTGCAATGTTGTACATATACAGCATACACTGTATATTTTAATAGTACCACTTACTCATCTGCCATATGACAATTACTGGCTTGCACCACAGATAAATCTGCTTGCCACATCATCAATAATTTTAGCTCTTCAGTGGGGTTTTTCATTTTATGTTAATAGCAGAAGGAGTTTGAACCAGGGACACTTGTTTAAAATGGGCTATGTGTAACACTTTCTTTCCAGAGTCTTGAATTTAATCTCTCTGGGCATTGTTCGCACAACAAAAAGGATTATTTAAAAGAAACTTTTCTTTAGTTTTTTGCTGCTTTCTATCGGAAAGCAACATAGGAGCTGAGCTAAGTAAAAGCAAAGAAAACCTGACGAGACTCATTGGAGAGACAGGGCATGTTCACACGACGTATTTGCAAAGCGTAATTCGGTGCGTAATTGTGCTGCAATACCCCCAAATTACGTCCTGCAAATATGGTAATTCATAGCCGTGTGAACAGATCCTAATAGCCCCCTGCCCATACAGTCTGATTGACAGCCTACTTAATACGCACCCTGTAAAACTCCTCTTTACCCAGAAATCTTGCTTCACATTACATTATATAAACCTAAGTGTCACAGAGCTCAGCCTTTTTCTTCTATCATATCCTGCTCTGATATCATCTTCACTTTAACACTTTATGGATGATCAGAAGTTGAATCTGTAAGGGGTTGGGGTTTGTAACTAAATAAAGTCACCACACTTCCACCAGGTAGAAATGATAGGAAATTAAAGGGGTTGTCCAGTTTTTAAAAAATCTAATTGGCAGTTCTTGGGGCCCCAATAAAAAAAAAAAAAAAAGCCAAAACGCGCCTTACTTTGGTTCCCGATTCCAGCGCTGTGTCTCTCTCTCCCCGTCCAGAATAAAGAAAACAGAAGACTGGAGAGACGGGGCGCTGGGACTGGATGAAGGTGAGTTTGGGCTTTTTTATCTTATTGGGGCTCCAGGAACTGCCGATTAGATTTTTTTTTTAGGGACTGGACAACCCTTCTAATAGACTATACATTTCTTGGCTCTGTTTCTTGTATAGAAGCACTGAGCTACAATACTTATCAGCTATGCAAAGATTTCCCTGTTTCTTAAAGAGAACCTGTCACATAGATTATGCCCCCCTTGCTGAGGGCAGAACAGGCGAGTGTCAGACCTGCTGTTCCCAGCGCTGTGTCCCTTATTCTGTAAGATGCAGCAGTTTTAGAGTATTTAATGTTCAAATCTGCAGTTTTCAGCCAGAAGAGTCATTCAAAGAGTCAGTTTTTTTCATACCCCGCCCACCTGAGGCTAGCCCCGCCCACCTCAACTGATAAACCTATTACTTTGAATAGGTAGAAATGGGAATAACTGCCAGGTGGGCGGTGCTAGCCTTTGGTGGGTGGGGCTAACACCTGTTCATGAATAAGATTTGAGGGGTAAATGCTCTAAAACTGCAGCATCTTACAGAATAAGGGACACGGCGCTGGAAACAGCAGGTCTGACACTGGCTTGTGCTGTCCTCGGCAAGGGGGGCAAAATCTATGTGACAGGTTTCCTTTAAATATACCAGCAAAATGGGGAGGATGCACCTTCTTATAAAAGGTTAATCTGGTGTAAATATTAAGAAACTTAGATTAACCAGTCACATTAAACACATACTAAGGAGAAAGTTGTGACAAAGTTTACTTGTTGCTGCTGCTAATTTTTTTTTTTTTTTTTAAACAATAGATTTTTATTAAGTTTTGAGTACAAATAATCACATAGTGATACAGCATATAGTCAATTAAAACGCAAACATGCAAGAGAAAACAAATCAACAGGCCATGTCTAACAAGAACAAACAGGTTATAACTCGGAGGAAGTTATTTCAGAGGTGTTTTGCCACATACAAAGTCAGCAGGCTGCTACTTCTTATCTCCTCCCATAACACACAGGAATTAACCTTAGGGTGGGTTCACACTATGTTAATCACTATGTTGCAGGTATCTATCTGGGTACCATGAATAACAGCATACACATTTCCTGCGGAAATCAATAGCGTAGTAGACTACGCTATTAAGTCCCGGGAAAAAATCGTAGTCCGTCGGGAAATAGAGCAAACCTAGCCCATGCAAGGCTTCGTCTGCTTCACTATTCCCTATTGTCATGGCTGGCCCCGCGCCCCACAGGTCGGGTTGCGGGCGCAGCCGTGACTCCCCTGCTCCTGGGACGAGTGGCGTCGCGGTCTGCATGTCGGGCCGCGGACACACTCGCCCCCTGGAAGTGAGAACTTACCTTACCATGCTCCAGTCCCCTCTCGTCCTTCGGCCGGCTGCTGTGCGCGCTACCGCCCTCTAGGGCGCGCGCACAGCAGCTCTCAGAGATTTAAAGGGACAGCGCACCGGTAATTGGCTAATTGCCGGCCGCTGACCTTATATAACGGTACCGCCCCCGACACTTCCTTGCCGTATCTTTGTGTGCCCAGTGCCGTAGAGAAAGCGTTCCAAGTGTGTTCCTGACCTATCCGTGTCTCCGACCTCCTGCTACGTCCTCCGACCACGAACCGTTGCTACCTGCCATGACTTACCTGCCTGTCCACGACTATGTCTCACGATTCGGTACCACGCTCTTCCTTGGCTGCCACTGCAAGCAGAGTCACGCCAGTGGAAGCGACCTGGTAGTGTCCTGCCGCAGCAAGTCCATCTCACTTTACGGCGGGCTCTGGTGAAAACCGGGGGCTACTTAGATTCCACTCCCTGGTGCGGCTTACACCATCGCTTGCGGTGGTCCAGTGGATCCACTACCTATAGGGCTGCCGTAGTTGCATCATGGGATCCACCGGGATACCTTTATTCACGGTACCCAGATGGATACCTGCAACCCAGCAATTAACATAATGTGAACACATCCTTACATTGATCCTAATATAATAAGATCCAACATGTAGTGTTCTCAGTCTCCCACCTCACAGTGGACTGTCCCATCTTAGAAGCAGGAAGTCTCAAGGAGCTTTCAAAATAGTCCATCACTGCTGCCTATATAGATCCTGACTTCAGCTTTTGTTAAATTATAGGAGATGTTTTTAGTCTCCTAATTATACAGTTGTGCTCAAAAGTTTACATACCCCGGCAGAATGTTTGCTTTCTTGGTCTTTTTTCAGAGAATATGAATGATAACACAAAAACTTTTTTTCCACTCATGGTTAGTGGTTGGATGAAGCCATTTATTGTCAGACTACTGTGTTTTCTCTTTTTAAATCATGATACCACAAATGATTATAATAGAAGTGCTGTGAATTTCAAAGAATAACTTATAAATAATGTCAAACATAATAATGTATTAAAAGGACAACAGCCGATAGCCATACAAACAAAATGAGAAAAATGATACGAACTATAGCCACCATAAGCAAAAATAAGTATACAGAATAAAGATGGGAATGGGCTTACCAATATTGGAACATTCAAAGAGTAAGACTGTCCCTATTAAATAACCTAATGTTATCACTGTAGCTTGATTAAGAGGGACAGTTAACGTTATCACTTTAGGTTATTTAGCAGGGACAATCTTACTAGGGTCAAGTTCCTATAAGGTCACCCTTTTCACCCTATTTTCTGAGACAAGTCAGGATACAGAATAGTCTAGTATGGTTTAATAGGGTGAGGATTTACCACTCATCTTACTTCATTAACGACTGTGATTTTAAAAAATAAATTGGCGGTTCTTTGTGAATAGAAATATGGTCTTAAAAATGTTTTGCACGAAAAACCCTGACCGTGGTTGTGATGCTCCCCTTTTTTGTACTTACTCCATGCAGTCTGGCAAAGGAAATGACAAGCCCATGAATGAGACTGCACAAAGACACAGAAGTATCCACTAGGCAAATTCAGTCTGATTGGAAATGCACTAAGGTTAAGCGCACAAGCAGCGGAATGAGACTTTACAATTCTTACCCACATGCTGCAGATTTTCTTCTGGAAATTGATCTAAGTTGCGTTTTTTTAAATCTGTAATAAGTCGATTTTTGTTGCAAATTGTAACTGCAGTTTTCAGTCTTTTTAATGTAGAGGTTTGGCATCTGTGGCAACATCACCAAATGGATTTGCAGCATTTTTTTTGTGATGCATGTGCACCTACCCTTACTGTGTAGTAGGGGTAGAGACAATAGAAATTCTTAGACAAGCACCACGTAGATTAACACATTAGCAATGCCATTCTGTGTCACTGCAGTCAAAAGGAGCTGATGTGTCGGTCTTATGTTGGCCTAGTAATGCTGAGGGTGAGAACTTCATTGTAACTCTTCATTGAATGCATTGATGTGTTAGGACACTTGTGTGTCAGCCTTACCTTTGACTTCGATTATATTGTTCACATAGTTTTGCCTTTGTAATCCAATGCACACGTGGGGCCTTATAGATGACACCTTGTAATTCTAAGTTTAAATTCAGCACCAGTGTTTTTTCCAAATGTGATGGTATCTTAGGTCCTTCCATTTGCCTTGGAGGAACAATGCAATGAACGCGGCTCTATTTATTCCATAGAATGTGAAGGCACCTAAGGTCCTTTGTTTCAACTGGTGAAATAAGCGATGAGTGAACTATTTTTTTCTGTCATGTGTGAAATCTTTTCAGTCATTTCCCATGTCTGTTTAGGCCATTTTAATCTAGACCTTGAATTGTAGAGCTGTCATCCTTTTGTTCCAATACTTCATCTACTATCATAATGAAATTACATTGCAGATAACCTCTTGCTCTTACAGCAGTAGAAAAGAGAGATTAATCTGCTCTGCCATTCAGGAGTTTTATCTGTACATTCTCACTTCTAGAGAGGGATAATATTTTTTATAAATTTTTTTAGTTCTGAAAAAAACATTTTCAATTAATATTGTGTTTAACAACTTTCTGACTGAAATGTCTCTTTAGGATTGTCCAGTGACAAACCCATTTTACTTTTATAACCTGTCACACAAGTGGTAGAAGTAAGTTTATCGGGTTTTACTTCAACTACTAGGACTTAACTGTTGCAGAGAATAAGGAGTCCTTAGTCCTTGTTCTCGGCTACAGAACAGGATGAGCATGTGCTCTCCTCTAAATGGTAGATTTGGGGTGTTGGATATGACAGTAAAAAGGGGTTGTTGAAAAGCAACCATAATTATAGAGAAACTGTCCCTTTTTTCTTCACCAAGACCAAATCCTTCAGCTTTATTACTTTTATAATAGCTGATGGGTCATAATAGTAAAACCAGGTATGTGGGACAACCAAAAGAACTGTTCTTTTGTATTTTTTATTGTTATTTTATCACTGATTTCTATGCAATTTGAATACTTTTCATTGCATAACTCTAATTTAACATTTTACTAGCTTAGCAATATATTGTTCTGGGCTCTCAGTCTTGTCTTTTCTTTAGGTACCTTTCACAGACCTGCTGGATGCAGCCAAGAGTGTGGTGCGGGCTTTATTCATTCGTCAAAAGTATATGAATATGTCCATGCAACTTTTTTGTCGAACCACTGCTCAGCATCTGAAGAAGCTCAGTGACGAGACTTTAGACAGTCCACTTCAGGAGGAGAATGCTGACACTCCTGTTGCTGCAGGTAATATTCTAGGATTTTTATGCAGGGTTTAAATTAATATTCAGCCAATCATGCACTGGTTGACTACAAACATCAGAAAATTTGATAAAAAAGTGTAATGTCAAAATTCTTCACTGATCCAACTTTGCTATGGCAAAGCATAGACAGTGCATCATGTCATGTGGCTGCATTGCACACTGGCCGTAGCCTGGCAGAGACCTTATGTATAAGAAATAGTGCAAACAAGTGCTGGCTATAGCAACCGATTGCATTCAAGGATTCACCTTCTTAGTTCATGTTAAAAATTTAAGATATTAAAGGGGTTGTCTCACTACAAGGATTGCTTTTTATGTTAAAGATCTTGCAAAAGCAAGTCACTTTGCAATATGTGTCCATTAACATTGTCCTACCTATTCTGAGACATCCACTCTTGTATGGGCTGCATCAGCTCTTCAGGTTGCTATAGCTGCAGACCTGTTTGATCTATCCTGATAGGCTGCCAGCACTGGTTGCTATAGCTACAGACCTGGCTTCCACTGCAGCCTAGTAGAAACCAGTAAACACGCCCCTGAATTCAAAATGAAACCAAGAAAACAGGACTGAGGTGAGAGGAATCTATGTAGTGAAACAACCCCTTTAACTGGCTGCTGTGAACAACCGCTATTTTTTTTCTGTAGTATTTCTTACACTTGCTTGAATGTTTAAAAAAATCACAATATTGTCTACATAAGTTGAATGTACTTCTAGCATGTCATATGAAATTAAGATGTAATTTCTTTTTTACAGATGCTCCCGTGCATCCTCCTTTCTCCGCAAAGCATCCATATGAAGTGTGTGATCCAAGTACTATGCCTCCTGACTTGGGCTTCGGGCTAAAAATGGTAGATGGTGTAGTACATGTATATACAAAGCGTGATGTCAAAGACATGTAAGCATTGCAGTTTAAATATAGCAATAGTAGCAATAGCAGTCAGACATGTTGGATTTTTTTGTAATCCCGAAATACCAGATGGTCTCAGTAATTAAACATTGATACTTTGTTGTGGAAACTACATAGAAGCATAGTTTTAATTCAAACTGCACAATTAAAATCATTTGTTTTTTCTTATTCAAATAAGATCTGAGGAAATTAACTAGGACTGTAGCACCATTTATAGTAAGTAGCATTCCCTAAAGTCACATATAACCAATTGTGACCCTTGAAACATGAATAGGAATTTAGGGCCACATGTATGAAAACTGTCTAGGTCTAAAACTCACTTTGTTGCCCATAGCAACCAATCAGGGCGCCCCTTTCATTTCATATAGGGTTCTGGGAAAATGAGAGGGGGGCTCTGATTGGTTGCTATAGGCAACAATGTGTGGTTTAGACCTAGACAGTTTTCATACATGTGGCCCTTAAAGTCAATCTAGTAACTCAATCTATATGTAGAGTTCCCCATCTGCAGACAGCTTTTTCAGGTTTGCTTGCCCCTCGACGGTGCAGCGAAAGGTTCTGGCTGGTTGGGTGAGAGGCCTTAGATGTAGCTCTAAATGGGTATTTTTTCTTTTTAGGGAGATCATCATAAAGGCTAGATCCTAGGTCTTTCTCACAGAGCTTATTTGAATATTCAAATTTTAGTGGAGCATTCAAGGCTTTTAAGTCTCCACACATCTTTATGGTGCTTTCCTTAAGGAGAAACATTACACCTTTAGAGCTACATGTTTTTCTTGTAAGTTTATTTTTAATCTACGTGATATTTAGAGATTCTCTGGTGACGGGAATAGTACCAGGAGACTTGGCGCAAGGCAAACGTGGTTTCCATCTTCAAAAGGGCTCTAGGTCTTGCCCAGGTAATCATAGACCAGTAAATTTAATATCCATTATGGGGAAACTGTTTGAAGGGACTGTATACAGGATTATGTGGCTGAATACAATATTATAAGTGTTTGCCAGCATGGATTTACTAAGGACAGAAGCTGTCAGACCAATCTGATCTGTTTTTATGAAGAGGTGAGTAGAAGTCTGGATAGGAGGCCAGCTGTGGACATTGTGTTTTTAGACAAAAGCAAAGGCGTTTGACCCCTGTCCCTCATAAGCGTTTATTGGTAAATTAAAGTCTATTGGGTTAAAAATATTAGTGTGTAATTGGATTAAAAACTGGCTATCGGATCGTAGTGGTGGTAAATGACTCCTGCTCTGAATGGTCCCCGGTTATGAGTGGTGTGCCCGAGGGCTCAGTACTGGGTCCTGTTTTATTTAATGTATTTATTAATGATATAGTGGAGGGGATTAATAGCATGGTTTCGATTTTTGCAGACTATATCAAGCTATGTAATGTAGTGTAATCTATGGAAGATGTTTATAAATTGCAAACAGACTTAGACACACTGAGGTTTGGGCATCCACTTGGCAAATGGGGTTCAATGTGGATAAATGTAAAGTTTTGCATCTGGGTTCTAATAATTCTGCAGGCATCATATGTCCTTGCGGGGTGGTTGGGGACTGGGAGAATCACTTGTTGAGAAGGATCTGGGTGTATGTACTTGTACTCTTACCTCTCAATAGTCACGTAATACTGTAGAATAGGTAAGGTAGCAATAATTTCTTCTTTTATATTAACAAACTATTTTGTGTATTGGTGTAACCACGCAATGCGATTAAACAGTGGTATACTTAAGTCTCTTGTTGCGGAGTCCTTACGTCGTTCAGGCTACCGTACCTATTCTACAGTATTGATTTAAAGGGCTATTCCCATCTCAGATATTTTCATCATGTTGATAGGATATGTCGTAAATGTCTGATTGGTATGTGTCCCATTTCACCTGCACCTCATTTGATAACAGGCCCCTAATTTCCATCCAAAAAAAGAGGGGGGATGCATCCCACCTCTTTGTTCACTTTAAAGAGGTACAGGTTTAGTCGATCACATTCTCTAGTCTATACTTTTAGACTCCCCCAGGACAAATTGGAATTTGGG
>JAODAL010076903.1:0-13462 GCA_025379985.1 Phyllomedusa bahiana | reverse complement strand
ATGTTGTTTTAGCAACTCACAAATGGTGGCACAAGTCTAACATCCATGGCCCCCATGGCTCTTCAAGAGTAACCATAACGCTGATTTGGCCTTTTGTGAAAATGACTTTGATACCTCTGCCCTAGTTTGATAACCTGTCTTGGTTCTGCAATCCAGATACAACCCTAACTAATTTTGGTGCCCTCCTTTGCAATGGATTCAGCTCTTAGCACCCACTTTAGCTCAGCTATGTACCCAAAACTGTACATATTATTCCACGTGTAGTCTTGATAGTGATTTGTAAAAAGGCAAAACTATGGGAGACATGTATGAAGGAAGGCGCTTAGAAATGACTTGTCGAGTCTCGTCTTCAGTGTATAATGCGCCTGAATGTATGAAAGTGTTTTGTGTTTAGGGAGTCTAATGTTCGATGCCCCTTGCCTGTGTGTTAGGTGCATTACGAAACTTAGGCACATTACTAATGTGCCTAACATATATAAAGACTATAGATAGGTTCAAAATAAAAGAAAAGTCATTAGAGTAGCATGTCAGTGAATAGAAACTATGGTACTGATCCTGCTTGGTGGACCACAGGTCCCAGCAAGACCTTGCTGTATGTGGAATGAAGGGTGAGAGCAGCAAAAAAAAAAAAATTAATGTAGTAAAAATTAAAAATGGTAAAATCTGAACAACAACATCAGTGAGTTATTTAATGTAAAACTAGTTTTAGATTCTATTAAATTTAAAATCATTTTATAGGGATATTTTTATATTTTTGGGATATTTATATTTTTTATATTAATTTTATATAAAAAAATTTTTTTTTTAAAAATTTAAAAAATTTTGATTTTATATATTTCATAATTATCAGAAATTACTTATTTTTATTGTACTGGTATAATTTGAGAATAAGGGAATTTTTGCCCTAAGGGCAAACCCAGCTCCACTTTTGATCCTCAGGCTGGGCAGACCACATTAAAATAGTTCTCCTTTTCCCACAGAAATGTCCCTAGTTTTTGCCGAACCACCATTTGCCCTCCCCAGAACGCCCCAAATGCCCCCTCATGTTAGGCGCATTAAAAAATGTTATCTTACAACAATGCGCCCAACACATTCATTTGATGCATTTGACATCGTAGACGGGCCCCACTTAGGGTTTTACGCCCGAAAAAAAGGGGAAAAAAAACCCCCTCAACTGTCTCCCTATGTTTTTTTTGTTACATTTATCCTTTTTAATGAACCTCTGAATTTATTTTCCTTGGCAGTAGCTGCCTGGCATTGATCACTAAATTTAAGACTACTTTTCACCAAAATCCCTACAGTATTTTCACTTCACGCTCTTTAATACATAATTGCATATTTTGTTTTCTTAGCCTAAGTCACTTTATTCACTTTAAACTTCAATTACCATTTCTTTGCCCAAGCCTCCAACTTCTCTAAATCCCTCTGTAATATTATTATTATTATTATTTTATTATTATTTTTATTTATTACTATTGGCCCCCTTCTCGGTTTATTTTTCCGCGGATTGGCGCCGTATTCCGGCCCGGGTTTTGGCTTCAACACGGCGCCAATCCGTCTGAGTCATTACGGTAATCCATGCTCTCTAGAGAAACAGTGGGATTCCGTCGCTACATCCCCGCTCGGCGATATCCGCCGCGGGGGGAGAAAGTGACATGCACATTATTTTACGGCGCGGACGCGCCCGTAAACCAATGCATTGTCTATGGGGCCAGGAGCCGGCCGCCCCCGCCGCAGTTCCGGCCCCGCCCCCGTCCCGCGCCTTATTCACGGGGGCGGATTTGTGCGCTCAATTACGGCGCACAAATCCGTCGGGAATGAAGGCCGTGTGAACAGGCTTATTATTATTATTATTGTTATTATTATCATTATTATTATTATTATTTTTATTATTATTATTTTCCTCTGTGTTGATCACATTACAGAGCTTTGTACCATCAGCAAATACTACTCTGTAAGCTGTCTACAAGTTCATTAATTAATATATTTTAAAAAAGGGCCCAATACTGATCCTGTGGTACCCCACCGGCAACTGTAACCAAATTGGAGAATGTTGCATCATAGAGCCAATTGTAAACCCATTGACATATATTTTTCCCTAGTCCCATGTATTTCAGTTTTTGTACCAATCTTGTATGTGGCACACTATATAGCTCAAATGCCTTTGAGAAGTCTAGATAAACAACATCCAAAGCCTTATTCAGGTCCAGACTGGAGCTTATTTCCTAAGCAAAGCTGAGCAAATTAATATGACAGCACTGAACCCTCATAAAACCATGCTGACAGTGTGTTATTTTTTTCTGATATACCCCAGTATAGTATCTCATAGAAAATGTTCAAATATTTTAAACACCTAGAGTCACAGCTGAGGCTATAGTTACCAGGTCAACTTTTTGACCTCTTTTTAAACAATGGTCAGAGTTTGGCCACAGCAGTCAATGGGTCAGAGTTTGTCATTATTGAGACCTTTTATATTCAAAACTAAACGTCCTTAGTTTTCGCAGAACTTAACGTCAATGCATTTTAGGGTTGGTTATTTGTTTTTTCTTTAATTCTTTCAGGATGTCGCTGCACTTCTTGCTGGATTAATCAGGCAACATTTAGTAGAGAATTTATGCTATCACTAATGATGTCATCTATCATTGGGTTTCCTACAGTTGAAACCAGAAGTTTATATACACTATATAATAAAACACATATGCATGAAATCAAAATAAACCTTACCTGTGTTAGGTCAATTAGGATTACCAAATTATTATTTGACAAATGCCAGAATAATGAGAGAGAGGGAATGTTTAAGGCATTTTTATTACATTCTGCAAAAGTTACATACATTTCATTGGTTTTTTGGTCTAGCATTCCCTTAAACTGTATGGACTAGGGTTCAAAACCAGTGTGGAAATCCTTATACAAGCTTCTCAAAATAGTTGAGGTAGGAATTTTGAATCCATTCCTCCTAACGAACTGCTGTAAGGAGCCTGTTGTAGTCGCCTTGCTCGCACCTGCCTTTCAGCTTTGCAATACAATTTTCAGTAGGATTGAGATCAGGATTGGTGATGGCACTCCAAAACATTGACTTGGTTATTCTAAGCCCACTTTGTAACCACTGGTGTTTGGCAGTATGCTTCGGGTCATTGTCCATTTTGGAAGACCATTTCTGCCCAAGCTTTAACTTCCTGGTCGATGTTTTGAGGTTTTGCTACAGCATTACCACATAATCTTCTTTCCTCATGATGCCATCTATTTTGTGAAGTGCACCAGTCCCTCCGCCGCAAAACAACTCGACAAGAAGATGCTGCCATTCCCATGTTTCACAGTTAAAACGGAGTTCTTAAGCTTCCAAGCTTCTCCCTTTTTCCTCCAAATGTAACTATGGTCATTATGGCCAAACAGTTACATTTTAGTTTCTTCAGACCCAGAAACGTCTCCAAATGCCCATTGTCCTGTGTGCATTTGCAAACATTAATCTGGCTTTTATATGTTTCTTTTGAAGTAATGGCTTCTTACAGGCAAAGTGACCTTTAAGCCCATGTTGATACAGTACTCGTTTAACTGTGGATAATGATACAAACTTAGCAACTTCCACCCTCATCTTCACAAGGTCTTTTGCTTTTGGGTTGATATGCACATGTTGGACAAAAGCACATTCATCTCTGAGACACAGAACCAGTCTCCTTCCTGAGCGGTATGGTGGCTGGACACTCCCATCTTGTTTGTACTTGCATATAATTGTTTTACAGATGAACTAGGCACCTTCAGGTATCTGGAAATCACACCCAATGATGATCCAGACTTCTGCAAGTTTGCAATTCTCTTGCTGATGTATTGGCTGGTTTCTTTAGACTTTCCCATTGCAGGGATTTAGCTTCAATGGTAGCCTTTACACATGGACCAGCAGCAAGGATGGTGCAAATTAGACAGGTGCTTCTTTATTTTTCCCACACGCTGAACACACAAAACAATCAAACACAACAGGTTTGCGTCAGCCTGCGCCCAGTATAGAAACAGTCTTTAACAGAGCCAAAGTAGGCAGCACGGATAGCACAGCTCCTCTTGCCCACACAGGGCTCTCACCATAATGTCGGGAAAGGGGCAAGGCGCTGCTTCCAGAAAGGTATACTGGTCACTTCCAGACCTGCAAAACAGAGCTTTACTACACAGCAATTTGCAGTGAGTCTAGGCACCACACCCCCTAGCTCACCTGACTACCAGGCTTACATAACCAACAAACCTGGCCCGGACCTGGAGACGTGGGAGCGACCATCCCACCCAGCTCTTTGGCCACTGTGGTAAAAACTCGGCCCGGACAATTGCTGTTAGCAACTATATAATAGGTGTCAGTGGCCTGATGCTGCTGACACATAAAACAATGTATTTTTTTTTACCTCTCTGACACCAGGCATATCGGTGACACATACCTTCAATCAATGATGGCCCCTTGCGCCCTCTCACACCATGATGTTACACACAGAAGCAGTGTGTTTCTGGTGTACAATAAAATACATCTAGAGGTGTGTCTCTAATCAACTCAGGTGTTGCCAATCAGATGCTTCCAAAGACATTACATCATATAATGGGCTGCCCCATATTGTTTAAAAGCATAGTAATCCTAGTGTATGTACACTTTTGACTGCAGAAAGTGATACAAATGCCTTAAAAAATTATCTCTCTGTCAATATTCTGGCATTTGCCAAATCTAATAATTTTGGTAATCCTAATTGACCTAAAACAGGTAAGTTTTCTTCCGATTTCATGTCAGATAGTGAGAAAAACATGCATATGTGTCTTTTTGCAGTGTATGTAAACTTCTGGTTTCAACTGTATGTAAATACAGAAGAGATGAAGTCATTTATTACATCAGCTTTTTCATCATCCTTCTTCAATATCACATTCAGATGATTTATCAGAGGGTCAATACTTTCTATTTTAATTTTCTTACTAATGTAATAAAAAATATTTATGGGTTATTATTTGCTTTCTTTGCACTGATTGATCTATTTCAGTCTTTGCAGCCTCCATTTACACAATTAAATTTTCTCTATGTATTTGTTTAAAAGAATGAGCTATGTTATTCTAGTGTTCTAATAATTATTTTATAATTTACCTTTCCATAGAATGTTCAATACAACAATTCTAATGCATTCACCCTGATGGATTTTTCATTCTATCCCACCTATAAGATACTGGTAACAACTATGCTGCTTCTGACATATAGTTTTACTATTGTAGAAAACACAGTTCTCATTGCTATAATAAGGTTTGATGTGTGTCTACATACACCTATGTACTTCTTTCTTGGAAATTTCTCCTTTCTGGAATGTTGCTATACAACTATAGTAATACCCAAAACATTATACATTTTAATTTCTGATAATAGAATCATTTTATTTTCAAGTTGCATTACTCAGTTATATATATTTACCTCTTTGGGTGCAACTGAATGTATATTTTTAGCAGCTATGGCTTATGATCGCTTTATAGCAATTTCTTACCCTCTCCATTATATGATTATGATAAATAGGAATGTTTGCATGTTGCTTGTTTTCTGTTCATGGGTACTTGGTTTTTTGTCTCCTCTTATTCCAGCCATTTTTATTTCACAGATACATTTTTGTAGTTACAGACTCAACCACTTTTTTTGTGATGTTCCTCCAATTTTACAACTCGCTTGTTCAAGCACCAGTCATATTGAATTGATGGTATCTTTCATTTCATCAGTCATTTTAGTGAGTTCCTTTGTAGTGATTGTGGTGTCATACAGTAAAATTGTGTGGACTATACTTGCTATGAGATCAAAAAAGGGTTTTCAAAAAGCAGTTTCCACATGTGCTTCCCATCGTGCTGTTGTCTTCATCTACTATGGATCTGGAATGTACGTGTATATTAGACCCAACTCCTACACAACATTGGAAAAAAAAAAGGGTGCCACTTTTTTATGCTGTACTAACACCAAAGCTTAGTCCACTAATTTACAGCTTCAGAAATAATGATATCATTATGGCTTTTAAACGGTTGATACAATTTTCAATAAAGGTTGTTGGTAAATAGAAGAACTAATAATAGATTGGTCTGTTTTTTAATCAATTGTATGTCTGACCTTATAAGTGATTATAAAGGATTTTCCTTCAAATTTTAGGAATAGAGCTAAGCCAATGACATAATACAAATTGTATAATTCTTATTATTGTTATTAAAATTAATTTTACCGTGTGTTTATGATTTTAGATAATAAGAATATACTAGTTTTTGTTCTCAAAAAAGGTGCAGGTCCACCTTTTATAATTTAACCTGTATGTGACAACACGAACATTGCGCTGCCAGTGAAAAAAATAACCTTTGGGTTTTAAGGATTATTTTTAGAGATGGGCGAATTTCCCGAAATTCGTTTCGTTCACTTCGCCGAATTTCTCGGCAAAAAATACTTCGTTTTCGAATTTAATTCGGCCGAATCACGTAAAAAACAGCAAATTTCCAGGCTGCACTGAGCCTGAGGGTGCTGTGGTAAGGGAAAACGTTTGTGCCATGCTTAAATATGCAGAGGGAGCTTGGTTTGGTCTTCATACAATGTTGTGTTTTGTTGACACGCACATGACTGCGCCGCTCTTAGAATCACTTTCACTATAAAATTCCCTGGGCACTTAAGAGGGCAAAAACTGACCCAAAAAACTGAAGCGGGAATGTTGCCTGATCTAAAGTCATTGCCAGGAGAAAGCTGGTGAAAAAAAGCTGAAGAGCTCAGGTGGCAAACATTAGTGACAGAGTGATGGATGGTGACGGCGCTAGCCACACAGCATGATGGTTCAGACAGTGGCACAAAATGACATTCGGATGGTGGAAAAAAAACAGGGGGGGGAAAAAAATTTTTTTTTAGGTCACAGAGTGGCACAATGACAAGTGTGGAGGTCAACGGCAACGCAGCAGCATGAGGGTCAGAAGTGGCACATGACAGGAGGTGTGTAGGTCACGGACATCAGCCACAGCAAGGCAGCATGGAGGTCAGACAGTGGCACATTGAACACAGTGTGGAGGTCACGGCAGCAGCCACAGCAGCAGCATGAGGTCAGGCAGTGGCACAATGACATTCTGGAGGTGGCAAAAAACAGGAGTAGGACAATGACACAGTGTGGGGAATGCAGCAGCCACAGCAGCATGGGTCAGACAGTGGCACAATGACACAGTGTGGATTACGGCAACAGCAACAGCAGAGCGCATGAGGTCATAGAGTGGCACAATGACAGAGTGTGGAGGTGGGTGGCAATACCAGTCCCTGGTAAAGATGGTTGGTGGCAGATGGAGAAACTGTCAGCAGATGTGTGGCATCAGGCGGGTGGCGGCATCAGAATAGTGGCTGAGGCAGGTAGTTTGAAACCCAGACTCATTTCTCACAGTTTGGGTGAGGCATCATGGCTGATGTACTCTGACGCCTAAGGCATTCGTGTGTGGAAATCCTGGCCGATCCACGCCTGATTCATCTTGAAAAGGTCAGTCGTTCCACATTTCCCGTTCTCCTTGGGGTAACGATGGCATCCGCCGCACTGAACACCCGCTCTGATGCCAAACTACTGGCCGGGCAGGACAGCTTCTCCACTGCAAACTCGGCAAGTTGCGGCAACACATCCAGTTTGGCTGCCCAGTAGTCCAGCGGATCTTCTAACTGGGGTGGCAAGTGCTGTAAAAGTAGGCCCCCCCTGTTGGTTCAGGGACTGCCCCAGGTTGCTGCTGCTGTGCGGGCGACTACCCTCCTCCCTAGGCGGGGTGAGGAAGCTGTCTCAGTGACTCCGACTTAGGTTATGCGATGGAGTGGACTGCTTACCCCCCCCCTTCCCCGGGCCCCGGGGGAGTAGTACGTGAGGGGGAAAAACCCCCCGGTCAGCCCTGTCAGGGGAGGGCTGCCGACATAGGCAGGGCCAACTAATTACGGAGGATTTCCCTTAGTATTTGATTTTGTGCTCGCTCTCAATAGCGGGGAAAAAAAAAGGCCCATTTTGGCCCGGTAGGAGGGTCCAATGGGTGGGGGAGCCAGAAGTCTCCCTCTGCGGGATGTGACTATTGGGCTGCACTATCCAGGCAAATAAGCAGCTCCGCCCCTGCCCAAAGTTTTAGCTCCCCCCCCCCAAAGGGAAATGAAGGTGGATGATGTTTTTCATCCCTATCCTCGATGACAAATAACGTCGCCCCTCGAATGGCCCCAACAAAGGCGGTGTCCGCATGGTGCCATGGTACATCCCAAATTACACAGGGGAGTATTTTCTGTCTGCCCGGATCATCAAAAAAACGTTAATGGCCTTTTCTGTTCATACAGTCGGTCCAACATTGCAGGCTGGAAATTCCAAAAAAAGGGGGGAAAAAAATGCATATCAGAGTGGTTGGGGAGGCCGTTCTGCCGCTGCAAATCGGGAGGGGGTTTCCCGGTTTGTCGAAAAGGATAAAATGCTTTCACGTTTCCTGGCCCTTTCAGAATGTTTGAAAATCGGGGAAGACTTCAGGAACCTTTTCACAACCAGATTGAACACATGCGCCATGCAGGGCGCATGGACCATCCCTCTTCGGTACAGCACAGACACCAGGTTACTCCCATTGTCCGTCACCATGGTTCCGATTTGCAGTTGGCGCGGAGAAAGCAACACATCGATTTCTTGCTGCATGACGCGGAGCAGTTCCTCCCCTGTGTGACTTTGTTCGCGAGGCAAGCCAGGTGTAGAACTACGTGACACGCTGTGCCCTACACATGTGGTATGATGGAGCAGTACTTGTGGAGGCTGAGATGGTGGTGGTGGTGGAGGAGGAGAAGGCGGACATTGGCGCAGGAGCAGCAGTTTGACAACGTGGAGGAGAAAGCGGCGTCTCCTGTCCAAGTTGTTGGTGTGCCTGGGCTGGAAGCACATTCACCCAGTGGGCCGTAAAGGACATGTATTGGCCCTGACCGTAGTTACAGCTCCAGATGTCCGCGCTGCCGTGCACCTTGGAACAAACCGATAAGCTCAAGGACTGGCCCACCTTCTGTTCTACATATTTATGAAGTGCTGGTACTGCCTTTTTGGAAAATAAATTACGGCTTGGAACTCTCCATCTCGGCTCGGCACAAGCCATTAGTTCTCTGAATAGTGCAGAGTCCACCATTTGGAAAGGGAGGGACTGCAGTACCAACAACTTGGACAGGAGCACGGTCAGCTGCTGCACCTTAGGATGGTTGGACGCATACTGTTGTCTCTTTGCAATCGCCTCGCTGAACGACTGCTGGCGCCATGAGTAGCGAGGAGCAGGAGCATCTGGACCGGGAGATGATGTCAAAGAGAAACAGCTCCCTTCTGCAGAGGTGGTGGATAGTGTTGAGCTATTTTTATCGACAAAGTTGAAATCGGCAAGGTTTTTATGGTGATCGAAATTTTCAGATCATGCTGATAATTTAAGGGTTAAAATCTTTGCTCATCTATTTAGATCGCGCCATTTTCGGCGCTTCTGTAATTGTGGCGGCAGACCAAATCAGTTTTACAGAATAGAGCAGGGTGAGATGTTGTGTGCGACGCCTGACTGGGCATGTGTTGGGTTGCGATTGGCTGAAAAAATCACTGACCTCGTATTTACATAGAACAGAATTTACTGTTCAGCATTAGTGTTATCTCAGCGTCTCATAGGAAGTAGGACGTGCGCTTTGCCTGTGGCCAAACAGCTCAGCGAAATTATTATGATTTCCTGCACAGAGAACCATCTACTATTTAGCTGTGATTCCTTCCATATTTAGTTAGATTTGAGATTTGAAGATTTTATGTAGTTAGTAGTGAATTTTAATGCAGCAGCATCTATCCGCTGTAAAGTCACGGGGGGAAGCGGGGAGGGGGAGGGGGGTCGTGGGCGAACACAGACAAGCTCTATTATAAAAAGAACACTGGATAAAGTTCACCAAGACTTAGCGTAGACATTGCACTGCATATCATTTAATATTAACAGTTTTTTTGCACTATTGAAATATTTACGGATAGTTGGGCTGCCTGAAATTATATTGGCTACCCACATCATTTCTATTACTGCAGGTCTCTTGGTTAGGTGCAAACTCCAATTTTATTATCAGCATACATTTCAGATAGGTGTTCATTTTCAATTTTACCTATTCCACCTGTGTTGATTATCCACCTTGCAGTTAAATTACATCCAGCATCCTTGTAGTTCAGCAACAGGATGTTTGTTGCCAAAATACGTGTTCATACGAAAACATAACAGATACGTGTTTTTGACTTTTGCGCACCCAGCTTGTGCATTGACGCAGCAATCCACGTAAATCTTAAAACAGCAATTCTTAGTCACAACAGGTGAATTGAAAGGTGCAAAAAAATTACCGTGTATTATACGAAAACTTATCAGATACGTGTTTTTTGACTTTTGCGCACCAGAAGCTTTGTTCATTGACGCAGCATCCACGTTAAATCTTAATACAGCAATTTATAGTACCACAGGTGAATTGAAAGGTGCAAAAAATACCGTGTATTTTACGGATAAACATAACAGATACGTGTTTTTTGACTTTTTGCGCACCCAGCTTTTGTTCATTGACCGCAAGCATTCCACGTATATCTTAAACAGCAAATTCTATAGTCAACCACAGGTGAATTGAAAGGTGCAAAAAATACGTGTATTTATACGAAACATAACTGATCGTTGTTTTGACTTTTGCGCACCGAGCTTTGTTCATTGACGCAGAATCCACGTAAACTTAAAAACGAGCAAGTCTATAGTCACACAGGTGGAATTGAAAGGTGCAAAAAATACTGTGTATGATACGGAATACATAAACTGATACGTGTTTTTTTTAGTTTTTGCGCACCCAGGCTTGGTTCAATGACGCTGCTCCACGTAAATCTTAAACAGCAAATTCTATAGGTCACCACAGGTGCAATTGAAGGTGTAAAAAATACCGTGTATTATACGGAAAACCATAACAGATAGTGTTTTTGACTTTCGCACCAGCTTTGTTCATTGACGCAGCATCCCACGTAAATCTTTAAACAGCATTTCTATAGTCCACCACAGGTGAATTGAAAGGTGCAAAAAATTCCGTGTATTATACGAAAACATAACATTTTGTCGTGTTTTTTGACTTTTGCGCACCCAGCTTTGTTCATTGACGCAGCTTCCACGTAAATCTTAAAACAGCAATTGGGTATAGTCACCACCAGGTGAATTGTACGGTGCCAAAAAACTACCGTGTATTATACGAAAAATAACAGGATTCGTGTTTTTGACTTGTGCGCCACCCAGCTTGTTCATTGACGCAGCATCCACGTAAATCTTTAAAACAGCAATTTATAGTCACCACAGACGTGAATTGAAAAAGGTGCAGAAAAATACCGTGTTATTATACGAAAACATACAGATAAGTGTTTTTTGACTTTTGCCCAGTCCAGATTTGTTGATAGACACCTTGCTCGTTAAATTTGAATCCAGCATTTTGTTTTGATTAGAGGATTTGAGAATAGCTGTGATTTGCGTCTGTTGAATAAGATACTTTCAAAAATATTCCATACCTTCAAATTTTTATATTCTGAACATGGAGCGATAATGCAGGTGGTAAGCAAGCAAAAGAGGGGGTTCGCACATGGAGGTAGAGGTACGAGAGAAGTGCTCCTTCCGAGTGCTGGCGTAACACGATGCCAGCGGATCGTCAGTTGCGTGGATCGTCAGGCCTGTCATCGCTGGGTCAGGGCCCATGTGAAATCTAAGTAAGAACATCGTAGCCAATCTGTCTTCAGTGGTTAATGCAACCTGCATTAGCAGTTTACCTCCTCGTCCTCCAGTCACAGCCAAAATGTCATCATCTGCAATCATCAGCATCCGTCAAACATGAAGCAGCCAAATGTCAACTCGTTGTACCCACCCTGTGGATAATCCATAGTCTGAAGACTCTTTGATGACAAAATGCGGTTGGGGTCAGAAGGCTGTTAAAAGATCAAGAGGATGTTTTAGTCGCTCTGAGCCCAGTTACTGATGCCATCAGAGGAGGTGAAGGAAGTCGGTCAATCGGCAAAATACCCGGCGTGGTCGGCAACGCCATGCAGTGCCCCTTGCTTGTTAGCCCGCAGCTTCTGATGCAGAGAGTAGGACGAACCAAGTCACCTGTGTTGATGATGATGATGATGACGACATTGCGGATCCATCCTGGTACTTTTCATCAGAATTTGCTTGGCGAGCGCTACTTCTGAGGACGAGAGAAGACATTGGGTTGGTTGTGTTCTATACGGGGTTCCCGCCACAAAAAGGGAGAGGGCGTCGCAGAATTCCGCTGATATGATTCCGCCAGACTCGGTCAGCGCCAAAACCCGCTCTCGCCTTATCGTCGTCAAAAGGTCCTGAACTCCTCTCAAGCCTGGGCCTTCTTTGACCTAGAGCCTCTGATTCACCCAGCGATGTCATTATTGCCGCCTTTCCCGAAAAACGATAAGTAGAGGCAAGACTTAAGTGGGTTAACCACACCAAAAGTCTAGACTGAGCGAATGCTGAGTTGAAAAGGAGGGGGAAAAAACCTTGGGCCAAAAAAAGGGCAGGGGCCCAGCCGGGCCCCCAACCCCTGTTTCCCCCTCGTCTGCCCTTTCCTCCTCCCCGCCACCCCAAAGCGTTTTCCCCAGCTGCCCGTCTCTAGAGTCATGATAAGGTCAGCCTCCCCTAGCCTCCCCAGCCCGAGTACCACCAGCCCCCAAGAGACCATCCTACCCTTCTCCTTCCGCGTTTGAAGACCGCACCGTACGGGCCGTCTAGAGAAACCTTCTGTCTTCCAGGTTTGGGGCAGAAAGAAAAACTTTAACCCAAAACATCCCCAAAACCCAAAAACCTGAATGCGGCTTCCGGTTTTTTGGGCCCTTTGGGAAATTTTGCCTTTCCGTTGGGGACACAGTGGTTCCCCCACGTTATGGCCCTCCCTGCCCAAAACCCGATGCCCAGCAGGCTTTTTTTTGCCAGAAAAAGCCGTCCTGCCCTGGCGCCCCTTTTTTAAAAAATTTTAAGCGCGTTGTCTGCTTGTGTCCGGAAAAGTCCATTTCCCACCGACACTGGACTAGTAAGCAGGCCAAGGCCCTATATCTCTGTGAAAGTAGCTTGAGGTAAAAGTGGCCTCACCAATCTTCTCGCGATTTCTTTATTTCCCCTATTTTAAAAGCCGGACAGGGGGGAGGGGGTCAAAAACCCGGACGGGGCGGGGTTTTTTTTAAAAACCTGTCCCCCCCCGGTTTTTGCGAAAAAAAGGGGAAAAAACTGTGAGAAGTTGGTTGAGTTTTCCGTTGTTAAAAATTTTAAGATTTAAGGTAGTTTGATGGCGAGAAGCTCCAGTTTGAGGGCTTTTTTTCGACGGGTGGTTTAGGGCTCCCTTCCCCTTCGGTTAAGTTGATTCAAACTTGTCCCTCAATGTTCATGTGAGTGGGTTTCCCTTGAAAGTCACTGGGTGAGCTGGGTGGATGTTTGGGGGTGAGGGGTTGGA
>JAODAL010076902.1:0-13462 GCA_025379985.1 Phyllomedusa bahiana | reverse complement strand
CAAAATCGTTCCAGAAACTAAGATACCACAATGCTCATGCTGACAAGGGCATCATCCGAAATGACCTTTTTGGGTGGTTTTCTTAAAAAAGGGGCAAGGAGGGTTTTGCAGAGCTCTTTACCTGCCTCCATCTTGGGGGGGCCTAAACCCAACCCCGAGGTTCGCACCGGGGCTTGCCAGGCCAGTGTAATTCCCGTACTGCGTAATGGCTTTGCGCTGCTCCCCACAATCACTGGAGCATGTGGGGGGGGGAATTCCGCGTGTTCCCACTTTCAAAAAATGAGCGGTTAACGGGGGGGGGCCGGGAGCTGGCGAAAACGAGCCAGGCGGGAAAAAGCAGGGGGGGCAAAGGCGGAAGTGGGGGAACTTAGATTCGAGCCTTCCTCAGGGGGCAGTCCCCCCCGGGGGAGTCTTTAGTTTTTTCGGGGACGACAAGGTTCATGCATGGCCAGGCAAGGGATGTGCTCCGCCTCCCAAATTTTTAAGGGCGGCCAGCGGGAATTTCGCCCTTTTTAGCCCCAAAACCCCCCTTTGCCTGGCCCCAAGGTTTCTTGTCCCCAGCCAGAAACCCGGGGGTCTTTTTTGGGGGAAGGCCGCCCCACGGGCTCCTGACCTGTGTGTGGACGGTCTCCGGGACCAGATTAATTTAAACCCCGGGCCGGGTTTTCTATGGGCACGTGGGGCCCCCCAGAGGACCGGGGGGGGAAAAGAACCCTGCCCCCCATCCCTGGGGGTTTTTGAAGAGCGGGGCCCCGGGCCGGGAGAGCCCCCGTCACTGCCCAGAGACATCCACCCAGCTCCCCCCCCCAATTTGAGCTGTCCCCAGGATCAAATTAGGGGCCCTTTTGGCCGTGCTTACTAGTCCATGTTTTCGGTGGTCAGAGGAAATTTTTCCCGGCCCACTGATGCAGACAAGCGTTTGGGAAATTTTAGAGGGACCTGGGGGCCCGGGGCCCGGGGGGGCCCGGTTTTTTCTGGCAAAAGAAATGCCTGTCGGCATCTGGTATTGGGGGCAGGCCAAAGGGCCATAAACGTGGGGGGCCCCCATTTTGTGTCCACCAGAGGGAAAAAAAGGAAACCCAATTTCCCAAAGGGCCCAAAAAAGCCTGGCAATTCCCGACATTCAGGTTTTTGGGCTTTGGGGGGTTTTGGGTTTTTAAAAAGCGTTTTTCTGCCCCCAAAACCCTGAAAGGGACAAAAGGGCTGGCGGGCTAGACTGGCTGCTGAAAGGCGGGTGAGGTCGTAAAAATTAGCGGAAGGAAAAGGGGGTAGGATGGGTCTTGGGGGTTGGGGGTTGGTTACTGGGGGCGACGGTGGGGGCTGAAGCGGGGGCGGGATCCCTGATCATGACTCTGAGGGGACTTTGGGCCCACCCTGGGGGAACCCCGTTTTGGTTGGGGGCGGCGGAGGAGGAGGGGGGGAAAGGTGGGAGGGGGGTGTGACAGGGGTTTTGGGGGCCCCCGGCATCGGTTTTTTTGGCCCTTTTTTGGGCCCAAAAGTTTTCCCTCCATTTAAAACTAAATTGGCTTCGCTGCATGTGATGGGACATGTTGGGGGGGGTTTAAACCCCTAAGGTTTTTTCCCCCAAACTTATGCTTTTAGGGAAAAAGGGGCAATAAACACGGGGGTTTGAATCAGGGGGTTGCTCAAAAGGGCCCAGGTTTGGAGGGTTTCCTGGCCCTTTTTTTAAAGGCGATAAGCAAGGAGGGGGGGTTTGGGTGCCGTGGCTGGCGGAAACCTTTCAGTGGACTTCTGCGACTGCCCTCCCCCCTTTTTTTAGGGGGAAACCCCTTACTAAACACTACCCCATCGTCTTCCTCCTTCCAGGGGATGAAGCGCTCGCAACCCAAATTTGCGGGAAAAGACCACTTGGGATCGCCAATGTCCCCTTCATCTTCATCAACACGGTGACTTCTTCGTCCGGGACTTTTCTGCTCCGGGAAAGCTGCGGGCTAAAAAGCAAGGGGGGAAGCAAGGCGTTCCCCGATCCCCCCGGGGATTTTTGTGTTTTGACGGCTTTCCTTCCTCCTTCTGATGGCACCCAGAAAACTGGGCGTCGGGAGCAGAGAAAATTCATCTTTGGCCTTTTGGGATTTTTTGACATCCCTTTCCCTAAACCCCAAAACCCCCTTTTTGTCATAAAGGGGTTTCAAAAAAAGGGAAATTTTTCCACAGTGGGGGGTTTACACGATTTGCCCTTTGGGCTGCTTCATGTTGGACGGATGCTGATGATGCTGATGACGACTTTTGGGGCCCCTAAATGGGAGGACGAGGGGGGGTAAGACTGCTGGGTGCAGGTTTTTCATTAACCACCCGAAAGGGCAGATTGGGGGACGCTGGGGTTTGTTTTCTGAGATTCCCAGGGCCCTCTGGGCCCCGCCGATGAAAAGGCCCGACGGTCCTGAACCGGGGATCCCCCTGGCATGGGTGTTTTTCGCCAAATTTCTGGAAGGGCCAAACCCCTTTGTCGTTCCACCTGCCCTTTTGCTCCTTTTTCAGAAATATTAAAAAAATTTTAGGGAAAGGGATGGAAAAAGTTTTGGGAAAATTTCTTATTAAAAAAACGGCAAATCAAGCTATTCTTCCCAAAACCCTCAAATCAAAAACCAAAAAATTTCTTGTTTTTACCCTTTAAAATGTAAAGTGTCTTTCAACCCAAAACTGGGCCTTTCGCCCCAAAATGAAAAAAACCGTATCTGAAATGGGATTGGATAATACAAGGTTTTTTGGGGACCTTTCAATTCACCTGTGGTGACTACAAAATTGCTTTTATTCACATTTAAGTGCAAGGTGCCTCAATGAAAAAAAGCCCGGGATCGCCAAAGTCAAAAAAAAACGTTTCTGTAATGATTGGATAATTTCAAGGTTTTTTTGGCCAAAAAATTTAACCTGTGCTGACTACAAAAATTTTGGTTCTTTAAATTTAACTGCAAGGGGGATATTCAACAAAGGGGGAATGGGCAAAAATTTAAAATGAACACCTATTTTGGGAAAAGAAAAATGATAATTAAAATTGGGGGTTTTGACCTAACAAAGGGGACCTGCAGTTTAAAAGGTGTTTTTCCCAATAAAGGTTCAGGGTTTCCCAAAATCCAGGAAATATTTTTAATAGAAAAAATGTTAAAATAAAAACTATTGCAGTTTCAAAAGTCCTACCCCTAAGTCTTGGTGAACTTTATTTCCCGTATTTTTTATAGAGCTTGTCTGTGTTCCCCCCCCCGGCCCCCCCCCCCCCCCCCCCTTCCCTCCGTGACTTTTTCAGCGGTTGATGCTCCTTTAAATTCTCTACCCCAACTTTCATAAAAATCTTCCAAACTCTTTAAACTTAAAAATAAGTTGTTTAAAGGGTCCCCAAACAAAAGTAGAGCTTTCTCTGTGAAGAAATTGAATTAAAAAATTTTGCTGAGTGTTTGGCCCCCGGCAGGGGGCAGGTTTCCCACCCCATGGACCCCTTGGGGAGACACTGAGGCCCGAACAGGAAGGGTTTTTCTCTGTTAAAAAGAGGTTTTTTTTTTGTGGGAATTTTTTCCAAACCAATCGCCCTTACACATCCCAGTCTTTACGTTTTGCACACACAAACTACCCGCCTTTTCGGGAAGCGATTTGTGGCCGCCCAAAAAGCCCGGAAGCCCAAAAAAAGGCGCAATTTAATAGGAAAGATGCACGGGTTTTAACCTAAAAATTTTCGCATGATTTTAAAAATTTCGATAAAAATAAAAAATGTTTCCCATTTCAACTTTGTCAATAAAAATCACTCAACAATGCATGGGCATGAATAAAATACTGAAATATTAAACCCTCTTTGATACAGTTTCCTTTTATGGGGATGTTTTACACCGAATTTTTTTTCAATATAAATTTTTGGGACGTATAAAACGTGGGAAAAAATGCCAGAATAAAAGGGTTTTAAACACTTCTTATAGATACAATGTAAAATATATCCGTCAGTCACACGTTGAAAAGTTTTTCTTGTAATTTCCAATGTGCCAGAAAAAAAATTGGGGCAGGGCCCGGGCATGAGCCAAAAAAAAAAAAATGTATAGGCATAAACCCTTTTGGGCCCCAAAGGGAAATGTGGTTGGTTAAATTTTAATGATAAACGAGTTTTTTTCGGCATGAGGGTTCCCGATTAAAAGCGCTGGAAATAGTGTGAAACCCCAAAAGAGCCCCAAAGTAATGCTTTTAGTGTTTTAATGCACAATAAATTGGATAAATATAAATTCCCTTTCTTTTTCCTTGTTTTTAACCCCTTTTTCCCCCCAATTTTGGGGAAAGCATACGTTGTGGGAATTGGAAATTCCCCGCAAATGGGCGTATGCATACGCCTTGGCGATCGCGCGGGCTTTTCGGGCCCGGGGGGGCGCGTTGCCCGGGATGGAAAACCCGTGGTAAATTTTTCCGCGGGGTTCATGCCCCATCACCCCCCGGCCGGGAAATTTAAATCGGCCGCGGGTGAAAAAAAGCATCATTACCGCGCCTGTCACGGCCGCGATAATGATGGCCCCTCTTGGGGCCCCCTCTTACGGACTCCCCGGATGCTGTCGAATGCATCCCCGGGGGTTGGTTTAATCACCATGCCCACAATGTTTGTGGGAAAGGTTTTACTAGTTGCCATGGGGACCTATGCACAGCAGTAAACGCCTGTGCATAGATCCCCCCCTTTTAAACGCAATCTAAAGATTGTTTTCCCCAGTGGGGGTTTGCCGGGTTTAAAAACCTTCCCCCGGGGGAAAAAATTTTAAAAAAATGTGGAAAAAATAAAAAAAAAAAAAAAAAGGAAAAAAAAAAATTTAAAAAACAAACCAAAAAAAAAAAAATTTTAAAAAAAAACACTGACCCTTTTTCCCCCTTTTCAAACGGGGAATCGCCCCCCAAAAAAGGTTTAAAAAAAAAATAAAGTACCCCTATTTGGTTCGCCGGTGCATTTTTATTTCCCCCCTATAAATCTTCATGTTAATTTTTAACCGGGATGGTGAAAAGCCGGTTTTAAAAACCCAAAAAAAAAAAAACAGGGCCCCAGAATTGCGATTTTTTTGTTCTCCTGCCGCACATTAAATGGAATAAAAAACGATCAAAAAAAATCCCTATAAACGCCAAAATTGTACCCAAATTTAAAAAGTTTAGTTCATTTCCCCAAAAAAAAAAATTCCCTTTCACTTCTTGTAACAGAAAAATTTAAAAAAATTTGGGCTCTCAGAAGACGCGATGCATAAATTTTTATTTAACACAATAAAAAACCCCTTTTTTTTTTTTTTTTTAAAATGTTTTCCAAAATTAAAAAAAAAACTTTTATAAAAAAATTTATAAAAAAGGGGGGGTTTGCCGTAAACGTTTTTGGACCCTGAGAGGGAAAAACTGTTTAAAACCCTTTTACCTCGTTCAGTAATGATTAAAAAAGCTATCAAACGTCACTGGTCAGTTCTGTGTAGTGACCCTACATTTGGTCATTTATTTAAAGAAGGTCCTAGCTTTATTTACAAACGTGATAGGTCAATTGGGGGCTCCCTTGAACATACTGATACCGAGTGCAAACGAAAAGAACAGCAATCACTATTGAAATCTAAGAAGAAAGGTACATATCCATGTTTATCATGTTCCAACTGCAGTGCCATAATAAAAGGTGACACCATTAAACATCCGTTGAAAGGCTTTGCCATTCCCATAAAAGGGTTCTATACCTGTCTTACAAAAAATGTTATCTATTTATTAAAATGCCCCTGTGGGAAACCATATGTGGGCCAGACTAGTCGGCCCATTCGTGTTCGACTGAACGAACACAAATCTGCCATAAGGAATTTTAAATCTAAAGCAGGTAGTCATGACAATGCCGCCCCTGAAGATACCAATAAATATGGGGAGACCACTGTAGCGCGACATTTTTTTGAAATGGGTCACCAGGTACATGAATTACGCTGGTGTATTATTGAACAAGTATCCTGTAAGGACACTAATTTGCTGCGATCCCGCTTGCTTCAACGTGAAGCGATGTGGATTTTTAAACTAGAATCTCAGATACCAAAAGGCTTAAACGAAATGTTTAGCCTACGTTCGTTTCTATAAATATATTTGCTAGCACCTATCTTTTTCTGTATATTGTCTGTCTATTATATTATGGTTAGGCTATTAGATATCCTAATTTTCTATTACTACGGGATTCCTATATAAATCCGTGTAACAGGAAGCTTCTCCAGCCTTTCCCGTGGGATATCGTCAAATGACGCCGTCTGAAGAAGGGAAAGGACCATTCCGAAAGTCACCCCATGGGCGTTCGGTTTTTCCCCTCGTGGTGATCGTCGTCCGGGGTTTTACCTGCTTCTCTAGAAGTGTTACAATTTTTCTCAAGGACTTCCATTTACAAGCTCCCAAGGCAAAGGGCCCTTATTTTTTTGCCAATTAGATGTATCGTTCATGAAATAACACGGTCAAAGGTTTTCATCCGCTATAGCCTTTAAATTGTGGGGTTTTTTTCCCCTTGAAAATTTAGGGGGTCCGATTTAAAATTAAGTAAAAATTTACTTTTTTAAAAGTTATACTTTGGGTGGGTTTTAAATTTCCTTTATATTTTGTACATGCTTTAAGGACATTTTGGGAGAATTTTCCCTATGTACCCCCCACTAAGTGTTATTCTTATAAAAAAAAACCCCCTTAAGGCCCCACCCTTTGTTTTGCCCTTCCTAAACCCCCAGCCCTATTTTTAAAAATCGGGACATGTGTAAATTTTATGTGAAAAATAATTTTTTTGACACTTTTACCTATCCATGTGTTCAGAGTTTTTTTTCCCCTTGAAAATTGTGCTAAAAAGTTAGTAAGAAATTTTTTTTTTTTTAAATTTTGGGAGTTTTTTTAAACATTTTTTTTTAACAAGAATAAACAATAAAAGTCCCAAAAAGAAAAGGGGATTGGGCCCATTATAAGATGGCAGGTGGTAGGGTATATACAAAAAGAAAAAAAAAAAAAACCCCAAAGGGGAAATTTAAAACAAAACCCTAAAAGGTTTTTAAAAAATCCGACGGGGAGTTTTTTTCCCCAAACCCAGTCCCTTTGGGTGTGGGGTTTAGAGGGGAGTTGACCCTATTTTAATCCTACGGGAAAAAAAAAAAGGGAAAAGGGAAAACCCAGTACAAAGGGGAAAAAAGGGAAAAGGTAGGGGTGACTGGGGCAAGACCCCGGGTTTTTCAGTGAATCTTTTGGTGGTGAAGGAGAGGGGGGTTAAGAGGGTTTCATTCGAATCCCCCAGCTTAAACCCCCGGGGGTCCCAATTTTCCCTTAGGGAAAGCCGTCCTTGCCAACCCCCGGACTCAAAAAGAGGCCTTTATAAAAAATAAAGGGTTTCCCATGTCCCCTGAGAATTCTTAACCTTCCTCAGGGGTTTGTGTGCTTTCAGTTTCCCTTTACGATAGGTGGGGGGCTACCTCCCCCTTTCCACCCCAAACCATGAGGGGGGGGGGTAGTCTCCCCTTTCCACCAAAGGGGGATTTTCTTTGCTCCCTGAAGGGGGTTTGTTTTGTAAAGATTTTTTTTTATGTCCTCCAAAAAGGGGTTTTGACCAATAAACCCGTAAGTGGCCTCTGGGTGTTTGGGTTGGTGGGCCCCCTTTTCAATCCTGAAATTGGCCTGTAAAAACCTTTTTCCCCAAAACCCTGTAAGGCCCCACATCCCACCAAAACAGGAGTCTAGTTCCCCCCTCTTTAAAAATTCCCCAAAAAGATTTTCGAGGTATTGGGGTTTACCACTTTTGGAGTTGGGCCGGGCACCCCCTATCCCAACGAGAAAAGGATCTTAAAAACTTGTTTCCCTTTTGTTACATGCGAAAATTGCCTTGTGTGAAAGCGTGAAACTTTTTGTTCCATGATCTTGTAAAATGATTTTGAAGCCCCCTTTTCCCCAAGTTCTACAGTAAAAAGGGGAGGGGGGTAACCCCGGGGCAAGACCCAAGAATTGTTAGATTAGGGAAATGGCTTGTCTAGGGGGTTTCCCTGCTGAACACACAGTTTCCCCAAATGGATTCATTGGTTTTTTTATAATAAATTTTCTTAACAGAGGAGAAAAAAAGTGCGGAGGGGGACTTTTACCCAAAATTTGGAAACTTGGGGGGATGTGGGGTTACCCCCCCAGTTCGGGTTTAAGGTGGAGGGAATAATTTCCCTTCGGGAATCTTTTACAAAAAAGGGGTGTGGTTTTAAACCCTTTTCCCTAAAAAAGGATTTGCAAGTTTTCCCCCGGGGGGGAATAAAGGGTTATCCGTAATCGGGGGGTTAAAGGACCTTTCGATCCGTCAAAGGTTTTGGGAGGGCTTGGGTCGTCGAAACCACAGCATGGTGGGGGCCCGTGGGGGAAGGGGGACAAAGGTTTTGGTTCCGCGACTCCCAGATTTTGGGAAAAAACCCAAGGCAGGGGATCAGGGAGTAGGGGCTCACTGCCTGTGCTTTTTTCACCCAGAGTTTGTTTGGGGAAAAATGAATGAGATTAAAAACCTAGTATGGGAACCCTCCCAAAGGTAAATAAAGTTTTGCGTCAGGCAGCCCCACCCCACCGTTTTTCTTAGGACGGGACAGAATTTTCCCGGGCGAATTCTTGGAGGGAACGGGGACCAAATTAAAATTCGTTGAAGGGCATCTCTGAAATTTAAAATTCCAGAACGATCCCGGGCCCATAGAAATTGGTTTTTTGGTTTGGAATAAATGGGGAGCGGCTTCGGAAGGCGGACTTTTTCAAAATTTTCCCTTCTCCCCGAACCGGGGAAAAATTTCTCGGGCCCCCCCAATTTGTTAGCAAAGATGAGTTTTTTGTAAGGAAAAGGCATAAAATTAGCTTCAAAAGTGGACAGGAAAACGGGTTCTGTTTTCCCCAAAATTAGGAAACTGCCCGTTAAAGGGCCGGGGAGAAAAGGGAAGTTACTCTTGGGGAAAGTCCCCCCTCCTTTTGTCAAAAGAAACCCCCAGACCCTCAAAATTTTGGAAAAGTTGATTTTTGTTTAAAACCATTGAGAAAAGGGTTGCCAACTCAAAACATCAAGAGGGGAGCGAAATTTATGCGGTTTCCCCGCAGGTAAATAAGGGGGATCGTCCGAAAAATGGGGAAAACTTTTAAAATCACGCCCCCCTATTTTGACCCCTTGGATGCCCGGGTTGGACCGAATAGACCCCTTTAGATGCCCCTTGAGGGGAGTACATACAAAAACCGGGGGGTTAGCGGACACCCCCTGTCTGGTACCCTTTTCCGGATCTCAAAGGCCTCTGACTGGGACCCGTTGACTTTAATTTAGTGAAGGGTTGCCCCTTTGGGGGCCCCCAAAACTTTAGTTTAAAAAAGGGGCCCAAAACCCGCCCATGATTTAAAATTAGGGGCCCAAAAGATTCCAAAAAATTATCCTGTAAAACCCCTTTTTCGGCTTTCCAATGACAGGGCCAAATAAAAGGGAAACCCCTCCGAAAAGTGCGCTTTACTGGATCAGATCTGTGTTTTCAAAAGTTTTATCCCGTCCCTCCCCCCCGGGAACGAAACCAACCTGTTTAGGGGGATCCTAAAAGGCAAAGAGGTATTTAGACGGTTGGCTAGGAGTTTGGCGTAGTTTTTGAGGTCCACATTCAAAAGAGATATGGGGGAAACTCCCACACCCTGGGGATCCTTCCCAAGGCTTAGGAATTACAGTGGGCGCCCGGGTTTTAGGGGTTCCTGGGGGAAAAAACGCAGCGTTGAGGAGATAGCGTTGTGGTTTGAAGTTAAAACCCGGAATGGGGGAAGGTGCTAAGGACTTAAAAAAAATTTTAAAAGCCTTTGGGGGCCTTTGGGCCGGGGTTTTTCCCCCAACGGGCGGGTTTCTCTAATAAACGGGCGAGCTCCTCACTCGAAAAACGGGTCCCCAAAATCCTCAGAATGGCTTCTGTGGATAGAGTTTAAAAAGGTTTTGGGGGGCCCCCTTTTGGTGTGTGAACCGGGAAAAGGAAAGGGGGCAGGGGGTGGGATTTTGGGAAATTTAAAGGTTGGAACCCCTTAGCTATCCCCCACCGTCGAAAGTCCCATGGTGCCTGAAGGGGCCCCAAAACACTTGGAATAAAGGGAAGGCTGTCCCCTGGCCCCTGGAGGCTTTACCCTAGGAGAACCCCTTTTCTTTTCCAAAACTCATAGAATTACTTCAGGTCTTGGGGGGAGGCGACCCCGGCAGATAAAAAGGAGTCGCCGGAAACCCCAGTCTCCCCTCCAAAAGGTCCTGTAGTAGGGGGGGGCAGAAAGGGCCCCTTTGCTTATGCGCAGTTTAAGAAGGTTCACCTTTTTGCAGACCCGGGTCCCGGGCCTTTGTGGCCGAGGGGCCCCTTTTTCAACAAATCCAGTTTGATTAGGTTTGCCTTTAAAGCACCCCATTTCAAGGCTTCCCCATTTTCATTGTGGGGGCGGGGGACCCGGGTTCATGATCTGGGGGGAAGTGTTAAATTGGTCTGTGCATGTCCGCCGGGACAGCCCGGTCGTTAGAAAAGTTTTTATTCCCCGCAGGATTTGGTCTGCGCTGATGAGGGGGAAAACTAAAAGGAACCCAAACACTGGCGCATGATCGGGACCATAGAACCTACCAATTGACGTGGATCTCAGCCAAGGAAAGGGCAGAGGTGCCCCAAAGGGTTTTTAAAAGTCAAACCCGGAAAATACGTATTGTGAGGGTGGGAAAAAAGTGAAACCCCTTTGCCCGGGGGTTTTTGATTCCCCAAACCCGTCACAAAGCTGAAAAACAAGGGGAGAGCCCTTTTGCTTTCTCTGAGGGCCCGGGAATTTTGGCAGGGAGGAGCGGCCGGGAAAGGTTATCCAGAAGGGGTCAAAAATTTAAGATTGAGTTCACCACAAAATAGTAACGTGCCCGTGCTTGGGAATGAAAACCTGTCCGGGGATTTTTTTCAAAAAGGGGGGGACCTCCCCCCGGTTTCAGGGCATTTTACATTCACTATCTTGAACAATGCCCTTGAATAGAGAGAGAAAAAATTTAAAAAAATTTCGCCTCAATAAAATTAAACACAGTTACGCCCTGATGGGGGGTTAAAAGATTTTGGATGTTTATTAAAAACTCCCTTACTTTTTGAATGAGGGTAATTGGCAAAAGGGCCAGTGGGTGTAATATCTGTTTTTGATTGTCGTGACGGGGGCCCGATTTTAAATGGGTTTTCCTGAAAACACACTATTGTGCTTTTTTGCGGGGGAAAGTGATAAAAATAAATTTCGCACGCTTGATCGGGTTGTTTTAAAACCCTTGGCGTTGAGGGGGGGGCTTTTTGAAAGGGCCCCCCATTTAAAGTTCTCCGGAAAGATGATAAAACAACCCAATCCCGGGGGACCCCCGGCCCAAGGGAAAGGACGGAAAAAAAAGGGAAGGGAGGGGAAAAAACCCAAAAAGAAACGGTAAGCACAAATGAACTGAAAATTTAGGGAGGAGGGGGGGCCCCGCCAAAAATGTAAAAAACCCCTATTTTAACCAGGGAGTGCCCCCGGCAATCGATGCGCTTTGGGGGTCCCAAAAAATATTGGGGGGAGCGTAAAAGAAAAAAAGATTTTTACTAAAAAAAACTCCTAAAGATAAAGAAACCCACAGTATAAATGGGGTATCAAACCCTACCCCTTATTTTAAAAGAACTGGTTTTCTTGGTGGAAAAATTTTGACACTTGGAAAGGGAAAAAAGGCTATGCTAAACAAAAAAACCTCCCCGTATTATCTGGAAGGGGCCCCCGGTGAGGGGTCCCGGGATCCCAGGCCGGTACGTTTTTACGCCCCAGGGTGGCCTGGGGCCCCCCCCAAAATTCTGGGGGGGGAAAAACCCTGTGCAAAACCCGGGCTGGGTCCTGGACCCTTTCAAAACCCCTACCGCCGCCTCCCCCGGGGAAGGGGGCCAAAAGGGCCAAAATGAGAGGGAGAAATCATTAATTTTCAAAACCTTTAAGAATTTTTGGGAGGGCTCTGGGGTACCCCAATTGGGAGGTTTGGGCCCTTCGTGACGAACATTAAGAGCAAAACCCGGGAAACCCATATATACGCGATATTCCTTTCCCTAAGAACATTGACACGGGTTTCAAAAATGGCTCGCTGGGTAGGGTGTGACGCGACCCAAATCCCCGGGTAGATCTGAGGGTTTGACCAAATTTTAGACGGGGTTGCCCCCGGGGAAGGCGCAGGGGTTTTTTGTCTTCTTTTAGAAAAGAAGAAAAAGTCCCGGCAGATGACATCCCCTAGGGCGTTGGGGACGTGGGGGGCGGGGCGAAAGGGGCCCCCTTTTGGGCTCTGTCCAACTCGATAAATTTTGGGGGTTGGGGGGCCGCTCCAGGATCTCGTTTTGGGGGTGGAAACAGTTGAAAAGAGGTCCGAAACCACCACTTTATTCCGGAAGACCCCGGGGTCCTGAGATTATTCCTACGGCCCCCATTCTCCACATCCTTTAAGTGCTGCTGCAAAGTGGAAAAAAAAATGGGTGAGTGATGTGGGGCCACTTTTGCGGGCTATTTTAAAAAAGAGGGGTGGAGTTTCCCGAGTTTTTCTGCAGGCTGTTCCCCCCCCTAGTCCGAGGGTTTTTGTAAGATCCGTGCGTAAGTTTTTAAGCTCCTTTCTGTGCCCCCCCCAAGAACCGCGAGGCCCTTGGGGGAAAATTTTCCTGTCGTATAGGCGGTTAGTAAGAAAAATTTTTAAACCATACAATCCTTGTTTTTTTGTGATAAAATATAAAATTTCCCTGAAAATTTGGAAAAAATTTTCCCATTTGGAAAATTGCAAAATTTTTTTTCGTGGCAAGACAGATAATTTTTCACCCCAAAATAGTTTATAACTGCAATCTACCATATTTCCACTTTTAGGTTGGCATCATTTTTTAAATTTTTCTTTTTTTTTTTTTTTTACGACATTTGGGGCTTTGAAATTTTTGTTGTAATTTTCATTTTTACATTTTTAAGAAAAATTTGGGAATATAAAAATTTTTTTTGGGACCAGTCCCAGTTTGACGTGGCTTTGAGGGGGCCCGCATGTTAGTACCCCCCTAAATGACGCCTTCTAAGAAACTAGACCCCTTAAGTAATTTTAAAACACTATTTTGGAAGTTTGATAAAAATTCAGGATATTTCACAAATTAAAGCAAAAAGGGGGGTGGAAATTTCAAAAATTTTACTTTTTTTGCAGATTTTCAATTTTTTATCCATTATTCACGGGAATACGCTTTAAAAGTGACTAGGTTTAAAAGCAACTTTAAAATCAAATTCCCCCAGGTCTGCCCTTTTTAGGATTTTCCCTTTTTGTGGCCCCTTTGTGCTTTTTTGGTCACCCAAAAAAGCCCAGAATAAAGGGGCAACCACTTTTTTCAACGGGGGCTCAAATTTTTAATAGATTTTATTGAGGCGCCATTTTTAGGGTTTTGGGGGGACTCCTAAAGGGGCTAAACTTAAAACACCGGGTTAAAAAATAAAACCGCAAAATTGAAAACTACACCCCTTTAAAAAT
>JAODAL010076901.1:0-13463 GCA_025379985.1 Phyllomedusa bahiana | reverse complement strand
CGAAAAACCGGCTTTCCAATAATTGGTCTTTAGACTTTCATCAAGATGAATCGGAGGGATTTTGGGGTTTTGTTGGGGCCCCCCAATTTGCCGAGGAAAAAGTTTAGTTGCGGGTTTACTTAATTTCCTTCCAAACAGAAATGGTTTTTGAAAAACTTTTTTAAAAAAATGACTTTTTCTTATGAAATTTTTTATTCTCATTTCCCAACATTTCTTTTTTGCTGGTTTTGCTGGAGGAGACTGTAAAAGACCCCAGGTTTCAGACAAAAACCTATTATTTACTATTTATTTTTAGAATTTATCGATTGTCATTTTTTTTGGGGTCATGTTGCTACAATTTTTAACGTGGCTGAGAAGTCATATTTAAAATTTTTTGGGGGGGGGGGTCTGTTGCTGTGAGATACAGCAAAAATTTGGCCCTTGGAACAGAAATGTGGTTTTTTAAGTGGCATTTCTCCTCACTTTTTTTTAACAGTGGCTGAGAAGTCTATTATAATTTTTTTGGGTCAGCTGTTTTGAAAGCAGCAATACTACAGGTCCTTTCTAAAAAATTTTGTTTCAAATAGACATTTGTTCTTAAAATTGTCCAAAGGGGCTCATGGGTCTGTTTTAAATTTTTGGGGGGCTTTTGCTGTGACCCCAAATATAAAAGGTCCTATTATAAAAAAATTTGTTTCTAACAGACATTTGTTCTTCACAATGGAAAAGGTGGCTAAAGGGTGAGGGTCGTCAGAAAAGGAATAGGTGGACATGTTAAGGGGACAATTTGCAAAATGACTTGTTTTTGCAAGTTTTTTAACATAGCTTCAAACCTGTATTTTTTTATTTTATTATTTATTTTAAAAACGCCCTTGATTCCAGGGCGCTGTCATTCGAGGGGGTTACATAATTAAAAGTCAAACGATACAGTGATAGGGATAATGAAAATTTGGGATGACAGGGGAGAGAGGACCCCACCCCCGAGGGCTTACAATCTACAAGGAGGGGGGAAAAAAGGCAGGGGGGTGAGGGGCAGACAAGTTGTGGAGGAAATGTGACAAGTTTAGTGAAGGTTATAGCAACTGAAAAAAGGGTTTTCGGTTGCTTTTTGAAGTTGGTAAAAGGGGGGGAGTCTAATGTTTTTGGGGCCCTGGAAGGTTCCAGAGTGTGGGGGGGAAAAACCCATTAAAAAAATGTTTTGGGAGACAACTAAATTTAAATTTAAAATTTTAAAAAAAAGAAAAAAAAAGACTTGGGGGGTTTCCCACCCTTTTTTTAAAAAGGTGTTTTTTTAAAATTTTAAAAATCCCAAAAAAAATTTTTGCATTTTCCCAAAATAGTTTGTTAAAAAAATTTCCCTTAAATTTGGGAAAAGGGGGGTACAGGAAAACTTGCCCCGATTTTGGTTTTTATTAGAGGAATGGGGTTTGGAGAAGGACAGAGAACAAATTTCAGAGAAATTTTCCTTTCCCAAGCAGTTGAGAAAAATTGAGAAAAAAAAAAATTGGGGGGAAAAAGGGAACCTGGGTTTTTAAAGGAGCTTTTATACCCACCTGAAAAAAAATTTTCCCAATTTGAAGCTAAATTTGGGTCCGCATTTCTTTAGGGGGGGCCAAGGGGTTACCCAGGTTTTGACTGTGTAGGGAGGAAGGCTGGGTTCTCCCCAAACGTCCGCTTCCGATTGTTTCACCCTTTGACATTTTTTGGGTTGCTTGTGTCAGGGGCTTTTTTTCCCTGGGGGTTTTAAAATGGGTTGGCGGACGCCAGCGGGGGCTCTCCCCGGCCACCCCTGAAACCCCGGGCCGGGGTTAAATTGCTTTTGAAAGGGGACAGGTAAAGTCCAATTTTCCGGGTGAAAAACTAAAAATGGTGGTTAAAAGGGACTCCTTTTTTGGCCCTTTTTAAAAATCTGGGGGTAGCATTTTTTGGGGTCATCTGGGCCGGGGGACAGGTATATCAAATGTCCAGTTCAACTAAATGGTGGTTAAAGGACTTTTTTTCCGGCACTTTTTAATTGGGGGGCAGGGTTTAAAGGTTTCTGGGTCCAGGACAGTTTGTCAATGTCCAGTAAATTTAAAATGGTGGTTAAAGCCCCCCTTTTTCCCGGCATTTTTTAAATCTGGGGGTCAGAAAGGTTTGGGGGCTATGCGTCCGGACAGTTATTTTAATGTCCAGTTAACTAAAAGGGTGGTTGAAAGACTCTTTTTCCGGCACTTTTTAAATCTGTGGGTCGCAGGTTTTTAGGGTCATGCTCTTCCAGGAAGGGTTTGTCAATGTCCAGTTAAAACAAAAATGGGGTTAAGACTCTTTTTGGGGGACATTTTTTGTGGGTATGAGGTTTTTAGGGTCTGTGCATTCCAGGCAGGGAAAAATTCAATTCCCTTCAAGTAAAAGATGGTTCAAATAATCTCCCTTTGGCTTTTTTTTTTATTTTTGTGGGTATGCTGATTTTAAGGGTCTTTGTGTGGTACAAGGGGATAGTGAAGGGTGTGGGGATTTTTTTTCTGTTTTTGTGCCTAAGATGTAGCGGGGTATCCTTTTGGCTGTTGTGGCTTTTTTAATTCCAGCTTCTCAGCCTTTTTTGGGGTTAAGAATAAAGGTTTTGTTGCTCTCCCATAACTTTTAATGGTCATCGGAGAGATCGACTATCAAAAAACTTTACGTGGTGTCCGATATGCTATGCCCGTGGATACCCAAAAGTGATGCTCCAACCCTTTTTCCTGAGCAGTCCTTTCAATAGGGTTAGGGACCAAAACAAGCGCCAAAGGTTTCACCAAAATGGGGTTGTTCCAATGGGACTGTAAGCTCTCATCCATCATATAGTGTCACTGTTGGTCTTTGAGAGGCTACTATCTGCCACAGCTTACCCTGCTTCTAAAAACTTGGATTGTATCAATCTTTCCTAGCAGATATTACTCTGAACCACAATGAATCGCCATGTCACCTACTGTGCATCATTACCTTTAACCACAACATTTTCCATAGGTTTACTTCATAGTTGGGTACTGGTTATTGCAATTTGATGTAAATGTATTTTATAGAACTTGTGCAGGCTCAAAAATAAAAGCCAACAAAGGGTTTTGGAAGAACCGAAAATTTAAAGGGTGCCCGCAGATCATCTTCCAGCCCAAAAGATTACTCAGTAAACGATTGATTAAAAACCCCTTAGCGCTGCATTTCAAAGCCTGGGGGCGGCAAAAAGGAAAAGACAAGACAAACAGGAACCCAAAACAAGACTTCGGGGGTTTTTAAATGATTTCCCCCATCCCCGGGTTTTCCGGGTGATTGACGCTAAAATTTTGAAGCAGTACAATAATATACTGCTATGCATTAAAACAGCTAATATTAGAAATCTAATAGATGCTGAGTTAAGTCCCCTATGGAGACACATAAAAAATAATCGTGAAATTAAAATTACAGATGCCAATTTTCCCAAAAAAGATAGAAAATAAAAAAGAACATATATTTGGAATTGCTGCATGTGTAATGACCTAGCCTATAAATTAGTCACACATTTTTACCTGCATGATGAACAGCGTAAAAAAAGAAAAAAAACAATGGCAATTTTTGTTCATCCTGCTGCCCATAAAAAGCGATCAAAAAGTCATATAAATCCCTAATTGATACCAATATACCAGATTGATACCAGATATAACACACCTATATAGCACAGCCTTATACACTCTGCTCCCTCTCTTCTTTCAGGCGGGGGAAAAGAGCAGTTTGATTTCTATACTTTGTTTCATCAATTCAGGATATGTAAACTTTTTTCACCCTGCAGGGTTTGGTTACAGGATTGGTTGTGCAGCCTGGGAGGGAGGTGACAGCTCTCCGGGATGAAAAAATGACTATTTCAGGAGGTTGGGATCTGTACACCCTTTCCCCTTTTCATTCTCACACAGTAGATGATTGTGATGACTCAGGGGGGCGGGGAGGGGCGTGATGATGTCCCCACCCTCAGTGGGGAAGACACGCCTTCTGGGTATAAACCCATCAGGTTTTTAAACTGTAAGCCTAGGGGGACGCACCGATTGGTTCTTCCCTTGTGGTTTCGGGATTAAAAAAAGGGGAGGTGGGTGAAGTCCTTGTCTTCTCCCTTCACCACTTTTTCCCCATTTTGGTTGAACTTGATGGACGTGTTTTTTTAAACCCGTATAATTTGTGAAACGGTCCCCGGCGAAAAACAATGAAAGGGGGAAGCGCCGACCGCTGACATTGGTGTGGATCTCTGTGATGCCGCAGGTGGATGGTTTATGGAGACCAGCGGGTTTTAAGAGAGTCTAAGGGGCCCCTGGTCTTCACCCGGGGGGCCCGCCGCAAAGCGGGACGGACTTCGCTCAGGGACCCCCAGGGCGCTACCCCCCAGTGGCTACCCGGTGCAGCGAGATGCAGGACAGAACTCAGGCAGTGGTAGACAAGAACTTGGTGCATGTGCGGGTAGCCGGGAAAAAACGACCATAGCAACATCGGGTACGGCAGGAAAGGACAGGGAAAAACCCGCAGGATACAGAAGGAAAAGAAGGGGGTACGGAGGTACAGCGGAAAGGAGAGGACTTTCAGGAGGGGGGTACGGCAAGTTTCAGCAGACCAGGACAGAGGGAAGACAGGGAGATGGTAAGGGGCTCAGATAACTACAGACAATGAACCGTCCCCGGGGTTAAGCCGAGGGGACTGGCAGGGGTCAAAATGGACTCAGCTGAGACTGCAATGGACTGACCCAAGCAAAGGAGGGAAATTCCCTTATAGTCAGGGGTCATGGGAAAGGGGGGGGTGCCCAGGCAGGAAACAATAAAAGGGAGGGGGAAGCTGCCGCGACGCGCCCCATGGCACAGTGCGCCCAGGACCCCAGGAAGAACAGGGACAGGCAAGTACCAGGAAGGAAGGCAGGGGAGGTTTTATGGCAGGGGACCGCGGTGAACCGTGACATTTCCCTTAAAACCCTTCCCCCCTCCCAAAACACAAAAAATGCATTCCCCGTAGGTAGGGGCCCCAATATAGGGGGCAACCCGAAAACCCAAATACAGGTGTATATGCAGTATAGGGAACACCCGAAAGAAAGGGGCATGGGGGGGAAACAAACGGGGAACCAAACAAAAAAAGGGAGGGGCTCAGGGGGGAAAGAACAAAAACGGTTCGGAGCTCTGGGCGGTACCATGGCTAGGCAACAGCGCTCTGGGGGGGGCCCTGAGCTAGGGGAAGGAGCTCTGGGGGGACCATGAGCTATGCAAGGATGCTTGGGCCCGGACAAAGACAAAAACAGGGCACATGGGGGGCCCTGAGTTGGCGGGAGTTTGGGCGGGACCCTGGCAAGGCAGCGATGCTCTGGGTGGACCATGGCTGGGGAAACAGCGTTGGGGCTGGACCATGAGTAGGACGGGGTGCTCTGGGGGGACCTGAGCTAGGGCAAAAGGACGCTCTTGGGCTGGCCATGGTAGGGCGGACGCTGGGCTGGACCCTGGTACGCAGCGGACTCTGGGCTGGACCCTGGGGTACGAGCGGACGCTCTGGGGGACCCTGAGCTAGGCAGGGAACCCCCTTGGGGCTGGACCTGGTAGGCAGGGACGCTCTGGGCTGGGGCCAAGAGTAGGCAGTGGACGACAGACACTCTGGACGAACCTTGAGCCGAAAACAGGGCGACATTGGGGGAACCCCTGAGCCCGCGGAAGACAGACACTCTGGGGGAACTTGAGCCAGTGGGCGACAGACCTCTGGCGAACCCTGAGCCAGCGGACAGACAGACACTCGGGGGGAACCATGAGCCAGCGGGCAGAAAAGATGCAGGGGAAAGCGAAAAACGTAGGAAGGTCACCACGGCGGGATCCCTGGTCAGTCCCTTCTGTAAAAGGTACACGACAACCAACGTACGCCGAAACCCGCCTGACTTGGGTGTGGTCCTTGTATCACCGCGGCGAGATGGTTATGGAGACCAGCCAGGGAGTGAGTCTAGGGGACCCCGGTATTCACCGGAGCCCCCCCCCAAAATGGGACGGACTTCGCTGCAGGGACCCCCCAATCGCTACCCCGCGTGGTCCCGCGGTGCAGCCGGGTGAAAGGGCGGGAAAAATCAGGCGGTGATAGACAAAAAACTAGGTGCTGGCGGGTACAGCCCGGAAATTTAAAGTACACATAGCAATATCAGGATCGGGAGCAAAAGGAAAAGGGAAAAACGCGGATACAGGGTACAGACCAGGGGTCATGGCAGGTCAGCGGAAAAAGGGGGCCAAAAACGGAGGGGATCCGGGAAGATAAGCAGCCAGGACGCAGGAGAGGACGGGAGATGGTCAGGGCTCAGATAAAATACAGACAATGAACCCGCATCCAGGGGGGAAGTCCAGAGACACTGGCGGGCTAAAAGGGGGCTCAGCGGGGACTGCAATGGATGACCAGACAAAGGGGGGAAATTCTTCTTTTAGTAGGGGTTAGGTAAAAAGGGAAAGGGTTTACAGGAAGGAAAACCCCAATAAAAGGCGGAAGCTGCCCCGCACGTTTTCCTAGGGGCCGTGCACACACAGGCCCCCGGAAACAACAGCAGGGAAGTCGTAAGGGACGACACGCTAGAGTCATGGGCAGGGGACCGCGGCGTGAAAAATGAAATCCCCAACAGGAATAGGATCATTTTTTGTGTCTGCAGGTGTGTACACTGGTGGGGTACCATATCAGTCACTAATGGGGGGAAAACGGTAGTAAAAAATTAATTTCAGGGCCCCCAATAGCCTTGGGGGTGTACATTTTGGTACTTTCCACCATTATGGTCATGTATGGTGGAAATATTGGTTTTTAATGAAGGTTTACGTTCCCGGGAGCATCTCCCAGCTTCCCGGATACTGAATAGGTATCCAAAAGTCCGGAAAGTGGCGACCCAAAGTCCCTCATTAAAATTCTTCCCGAGTGTTACACAGTAAATTTGGTGTAGTGGGCGGACCTTTTTTTAAGGGATAGGCTTGGGAAAAAGAGGGGGTGGGCTATGCAAATTTGGGCGGTGGTTCCTCTTTGTCCCAAAAATTTTCCATCCCTTGGCCATTTTCGACCCATACAGAACTTAAAATCACTTTTTAAAATACCCCTTTGCCTTTCTCCCCCAGCATTATATGAACTTAAAGGGGAATGTTGAATAAGGCGCGTCAAAGTGAATAGTCGAGTCTCGTTTTTTTGTGTTAATGCGCCTGAGGTATGAAGTGGTTTTTGTGCGTTCTAAAAAGGTGTTAAAGTTCGATGCACATCACCTATGGTTTTGGCAATTAGAAAATTAGGCACATAAAGTAATGCACCCTAACATGTATTAAGGTTATGACTGGTGGAAATAAGAGGTCATTGAATGCATGTCGTGAATGGAATATGCTATTCCCGCTTGGGGCCACGGTCCCCCGCAAAACCTGTGGGGTGCGGTCTTCTTTTTGTGGAAAAAAAGGGTGAAGAAAGCGCAAAAATTTCATTTCAAATTTAAAAAAAAAAATTTTTTTTGATTTTTTAAATTTTAAAAGCTTTTTTAGGAGTTTTTTTATATTTGGGTTTTTTTTTTTTTATTAAATTTTTTTATAAAATTTTTTTTATTAAATTTAAATAATTTAATTTGATATAGTTTGATAATTAAAATTAATTACTTTTTATTATTGTACTGGTGTAAGTTGAGAAATATTGGACATTTTTTCCCCTTACAGCAAATCTAGCTTCACTTCGACTCCTCAGGCTCAGGCAGACCACATTGAAATAGGTCTGCCTGTCGGAGCAGTAATGCGCCTAGTTTTGCCAAACCACATTCATATATGTGTCTAATATTACGAGTGTGGTGTGACACGCCTCCGTAATGCCCCCAGAATGCCCCCGGAACACCCCTTTATGTTAGGCGCATTCGAAAGTGTTGAGTCTTACAAACAATGCACCTAAAACATACGTTAGGCGCATTAGACATCGTAACTGGCTCAGTTAGGTGCATTGTACACCAGAAAAAGGGTGAAAACCCTTTCATACATGTCACCCTAAATGCCATAATACTTGCCAGAACTTTAGCACCTGGCTCTGAATGAAAGTGTGATGATCTTCCCTTGTAAGATGGCAGCCACAAATCTATGTTTCCTGTGCTGCTTACACTGGCAAATTCTAGCATCTGCACTTAGTAAATTTGACCACCAGCCCTCAACAAAACAACAAGAAACAGTCCAACCATAAACTTAAATCTGTACCATCAATATACTTATCATGGCATAAGTATTTAGTTTTGTATAACCCAAAGTCGTTGTTACAAAAGAGAACAGGATATGTATCTTCTACCCATAATTTTCAGCAGCTTTTTCTTTCTTATTTCTGTATCTGCCAAATCATCAGTGGCATAGCTGCAGGGGTCGCAGCAGTCGCCTACATGCCCCCATTACCACACAGCTGCATCGCTGGGTAACATAGACCAAGCGATGCAGAACTGGGAGCTGGCACCTGCATAGTCCAATTATCATTGACAGCATCAAACACTGTAGGGACACATCCTTTTGCAAGAAGAATGGTAACATTCAGCGCTGAAACAAACAACGTCTCAGAGGTATTGTTTTTTTTGTTTTTTTTCAGGCTTCAGCTATGTAATTTAGTTTAAAAAGGAAGGTGGTCTAACTTCAATTACTTTCCAGACAAAGAAAAAAAATCCACGTAGGCCTTAATCATACATTTTCAGGAGGAATAACAGAGGAACATCACATCACAGTGGTGTAAATAAGGCTGCTCCAGAATTGTTAGCTTATGTGTAGTACCAGAATTTATTTTACACTACGATAATGGCTACATTGCAGGGATCCGTCAGGGAACCGTGAAAAAAGGGAACCTGATGGTTTCTGCAAAGTAGCTATTATCATAGTGTGAACCCACAGCCAAAAGCTCTTCTATAAATCCTGTGACTAACAGGTGGCATCTTTTCCTATTGCCATGATAACATCTGTGAACAACTGTTATGTTTCTTTTTTAGGCTAGGTCTACAGAGAATAAGAAAAAAAACTCATCAAAAACCAAAACCAAAAAATTGCTTTGAACATCAGTTTTTTGTCCAAAGCAGCTGGGTTTCTGATAAGTTTTTTTGGGTGGTTTTCAGTTTTTTGGCGCCTTTTTTTGGCACATTTTTTTGACTGTTTTTGGGCCATTTTTAGTGTATGCAAAATCCATATACCTCGTTAAGACACCTGGGACGTTTTACAGCAGAACCATCCAAAAAGTGTGCCAAAAAACATGCTGCACTTTACATAGACTTCAAAAGTGAATTTTCTACCTTGTTACAAAAAACGACCAGTAGCAAAAACCTTCTGTGAAGACAACTAAACATTTTTACCATTAAAGTCTATGGCATCTGTTTTCAGTCATTTTTTTCAGCGGTTTTAGAAAACAAAAAAAGCTGAAAAAATGACTGAAAAGCTGAGCTGTGGAGACATGTAAATTTCTTTGGCCCTTCGAGTCTGTGGCTGTCCTCAGCCTCTATAACACCACTAGTAAATTCAGACCCAAGGTCATAGGAAAGCAAATTATTCAGTCCAGACCAGAGTGTTATAATTCAGGGAAGCCATTTACCTCAAGTCCCATAGGCTGAGTGTCAGCTGCAACGCTAAGATCAGTGAGTCATCTCATTGGGGATGGTGTCGCTCTGCTGATGGCATCAGAACCACATGTTGAGGTGATTTTATTTTTTATGAAAATGTGACCCTGTTGATGTTAAGAGTCGCTCTAGCCAATTGTCCCTTTACCCAGCCTGGACCTGCGTCTATCACACATTTATTTCACATCCTGTGGGTCCTGTGGATAAGCCATAAATGAACGAGATGGAAATGTCTCTTTAATTCATTTTTTTTTTTAGTCAGGACAGATTTTCCTGTTTAATTTTTACACTTATTATCCCCCCAGTAATATCACCACTGTAGGGGCTGATATGACTGCTACAGGGGCTTATTATTACCCCCTATGGAAATCATAGCAACCCCTAGAAGATATTACTGGTGCAGCAATAGGGGCTGAAATGACCCATCCAGGTCAGTAATTATCTATTTGGATGCTGGGGACTGAAGATCAGACCATGATATACATATAGGTCATTGCTGGTCTTGGTAGCTCTTTTCATCCCCTATCTATCTGTGATCTGCAGAGTGCTACCTGTGGGGCCAGCTAACTCTCCATTGACTTATTTTGGCCGTCAGGGGATCATCCTCAAGAGCTGCACCAGCTTTTGCAGGAGACCTGGAGTGAGAGTCTTTGAAGTGCCGGGCGCCGCAGAGACACTGCTCAGGTCAGGAGGCCGCACACTCTAGGCAGCACGGGGAGATGTAAGGCTGTACAGCCCTGCTCTGGACTTTGCCGGCTGCTGCGAGTGGAGTCCTGATGCAGGATGCGGCCGCTGTTATTACTAAGCAGCACAAGCTGCCCACAAGAAGGTCATCCCGCCGGGCATCCGCCCGGTATGGTGTATGCTCAGTACCGGCCTGGTCAGAGGAGCAGATCATAGTGTAAATCAAATGTATGTAGTGTCCAGAGGCAGATGTGTAAGACAATTACCAACAGTTATTTAATGACTGAAGCTCCATGCTCACTGATTGCTGGTGGCTGAGAAATCTGCTCTGAACACACAGCATGGAGCACCAGTCACTAAATCATTGTCTTTCAAGATCACAAAGAGCTGCTGCTGGTCAATATGATAATAACATGTCTAAGTACTTAAAAAGGAAACAAATAAAAAAAAAAAAAAACACACAAAACACCTATTTCCCCATTTAAAAACAATTTATTTAGTAAAAAAATTAAAACATAAAAAGTTACACACAATGAGTATCACCACGTCTATAATGCTACAATCTATTGAATTATTGTGTTATTTAAGGTAAATGTTGCAAAAATAAGTATTTTTCTGTTCATCCAGCCTCATAAAAAATGGAATACAAAGTGATCAAAAGCTCTTATGTATCCTGTAACAGTATCAAAGAATACATCAATGTTTCCCACAAATATAAAGCCCTTAGACAGCTGCATCCACAGGAAAATAAATTAGGCTCCAAGAATACCGTGAGATAAAAACATGATTTTTTAAAAGCCTTTTAAGAGACAAATATGATTTATTCAGGTGAGGCATGTAAAAAAAAGATGTGGCATGTAAAAATGGGATTTATAATTCAACATAGGCATGTAGTTCCCTTTATTCAGTTGGCATATTTGATTATTTGAAGTGGTTGACCAGTGGAAGACTTTTTTTTATAAAGGGGTCAAGTTGAGAAAAAAAAATGATACATACCTCCTGGTCTCCGCTGTCACTGTCGCTCTTGAGCTCCTCAGGATCCACTTCTCTTTACTTTCAGATTCTCATCCTGACACAGGCTCCATAGTAAGTTGATGTAGCATGAGCCTCTCCTTTGTGTTGCGACGAGAACCCTGAAGTGGAGAGGAGTGGATCCCAGGGAGCTCTGGAGCAGCAGTGGCAGGGGGGACCAGGAGGGAAGTATCACTTCTTTTTCTTTTTTCTCTGCAACCTGGCAAAATTTCAATTTAATTTTCTTCCACTGGACAACCCCTTTAAGTAGAAATTATGTTCTGCAGCACGATACATGGCAGCATTCCTTCATGCCAAGAACATATTGTTATGAGTTTGTGCTAAGCTGAAACTATGATACCTAACATCCTAAATTAATACTCATGACATTTGTTGCACTTGTACTTATGTAGTAATCTGGACCAAATGTTATTTGATTTATTTTCTCTACCCACAATTTGCACTTGCATGATCCGCTTGATTGATGTCATAATAAATATATCTGTAAATGCACTATACTGGTGTGCCGTGGATTACCCTTTTCCACTTGAGCACCCACCTTAACTTGTAAAGATAGGTGTGCGTTACCTTTACACTACCTATACACCTAACTGCCTAAAGAGAGGGCCCATATACCTTTCTATCTACTGCAGAATTCTTTGTACCCACCTACTGAGGGGGCACTATATATCTAATTCTTTACTGGAGCGGCCCTAAAAATATTCCTACCTACTCTGGGACCCTATAAACCTTTCTATCTACAGGGGTGCCTATATACTTACCTGTCTACTGAAGGGGTTTACATATTTACCCGTCTACTGGGGGAGCCTTATATACAGTTGTGCTCAGAAGTTGACATACCCTGGCAGAATTTTTGCTTTATTGGCCTTTTTTCAGAGAATATGAATGATAACACAAACTTTTTTTCCACTCGTGGTTCATGGTTGGATGAAGCCAGTTATTGTCAAACTACTGTGTTTTCTTTTTTAAAATCATAATGACAACCAAAAACATCCAAATGATCCTGATAAAAATTCACATACCCCATCCTTAATACAGGGGTATCGCCCCTCAAAAAAAATGACAGCTTGAAGTCTTTTGGGTATTTTGTGGAAGGTTTTTTATTTTCTCGATGGTAAAGCTCCCCTTTTCTTCTTGCAAAAAGCCTCCATTCCTGAAAATTCCCCTGGCTTTTTGCATGAACTACGCGCTTGAAATTCACCAGAGTGGCTGAATGATTTGAGGTCGGGAAACGGTTTGGCCACTACAGAACCTTTAATTTGTTCTGCGTACCAATGCAGGTTTTATTGGCCTTGTGTTTTGGTCGTTGTCATTTGGAACGTTCAAGTACGTCCCCTGTGAGCTTCGGCTGATGAGTGCAAAATTTCCTCCATATTTGCTATTTAAATGAGCATTCAAATTTTTTCTTAAACTCTGACCAAATTTCCTGTGCAAAACATCCCGTGACCCCCACCGTCTTTAAGTGGATTTCTTAGGAAAGGGGTTTTATTAGGGCCCTTTTTGAACTTCCCAAAGTAATTTTATGGTTTTGGCCCAAAAGTTTGTTTTGGTCTCAAAGCTCCAAATTACCTTGTTCCCGAAGTTTGGGCTTGTTCTGTGGTTTTTGGGGTATTGTAGGCGAGATACTTTGTGGGATTTGCACAGTAAGGGGTTTTTTCTGGGGATCGCCAGCAGCCCATTATTCTTTAAGTGTCCCTTATTGTGCATCTTTAAATAGCCACATGTAGTTTTTCGAGATCCCGTATTTCAGCTGATTTTTTTGTGGGTTTTTTTTCATCCCCAAACTATTTTCCTGGCAGTTGAGGCCGAAAATTTTTGTTGTCTACCCGACCCTGGGTTTTTTTTTTTACAGGCCCCCGATTTTCCATTTGTTAATCACAGTTTTTAACATGCGACGCCCTTATCAATTCCTTGGATACTTCTTTTATCCCTTTCCTTTTTATACAGTTCAACCCCCCTTTTCCGTGAACCGTTGGGGAAATTATTTGCTTTAATGCTCACAATCCCGAAACGTCAGTGCTAGAAAAGATGCAAATTTTGTTGATCCAAAACTCATCGCTTTTATGCCAAACACTGATTAAAGAAACAAAACAGGGGAGTTTTTTACCTTTTTAGCGTTCAACCTATTGTGGTCAAGCTTCATGTTTCAGGGAAAAAAAACACTAGGGATTAAAAATTTTTACAGGGTCTTTGGGGGTTTTTT
>JAODAL010076900.1:0-13463 GCA_025379985.1 Phyllomedusa bahiana | reverse complement strand
CTTTAAAATTCTTAGCTAATAATAAAAACTTAAAAACTCTAATATATCAATTGGAAGGATCACAGCTAATAGTATGGTTTCTCTGTGCGAATAACAATTTTTTCGCTGAGCTTTTTGGGCCCCCAAGGCAGAGGCAGTCCTATCCCTATGAGACGCTGAGGACACGAGGCGAAACGGGAAACGCTGTTCTATGTAAAAACGGTCATGTGATTTTTCCAGCCAATCGCAACCAACACACCCAGTCATGACGTCGACACACATCTCCCCCTGCTTTTCTGTAATCTGATTTGTGGCCCCAAAATTACGGAAGCCCCGAAAAAGGCGCGATCAAATAGATGAGTCAGATTTTAACCTTAATTATCGCATGATCGGGAAAATTTTTCGATCACCATAAAAACCTTGCCGATTTCAATTTTTGCGATAAAAATCGCTCAACACACTCAGACAGTAGTAGCCAGGTTTTTTCTTACCGTCCTAAACCAAACTTCTGGGGCTTTTTATTGAGGGTCCTTTCTCCAGAACCTCTTTTTAATGTAGATAAAGAGGGTTTTTTCATTTGGGTACCATTATGGGACATATAATAATTTTCGATTAGTTTTTATTATTTTTTTAAGTAGTGGTGGGGGGGAGATAAAAAAAAAATTCGATCCCAGTTATTATTCTTCTTCAAATTTATTATTCCAATGGTAATTTCACACGGCGTATTGCGGCACCCACAACACTGCCCCCAAAAACATTCATTAGTTTTTGTGAAAGTATGCCCAACTGAGGCAACTTTTTCCTCCAAAAAAACCACTTGTAGGCCCAAAACGTGAGAAAAGGACAGGCACTTCTTTTTACAGGCGTTATTGCACACAGGAAATACGATCGTAACATACAGAAATTATGTCCCCTACAGACAAAAGCATATATAGATAAAAATAATAAATAGAAAATACAAAAAAACCCCCAAATGTATACATTGTACCTAATTATAATGCTAAGAATGTTACATATTTAATTTTCCCGTATATTTGCCAGAGAGGCATGAAATTTAAGGTGGGAGCCAGTTACATGTCTACCACAGGAACCTTCCCTGTATGGCGCACTTTTTTTATGCACAGTAAGAAAAAACTTTAATTCAAGGCACAATAAAAAATGGTAGAAAAATAATTACAAATATCTTTACATTTAGTAGCTCTTTGCAGCAAAATTTAAATTGAACTTACAATATTTTTAAGTTCCTCAAATTTACAAGTACTCATTGGCGTCATTTCTTGAAGGGGGGGGTGTCTACCTTTTTCATATTTTTGTACATGGGTAAGGGGCAGTTTTCGTAAAAACTGTGATTTTATGTAGGAAAAGGGTTTTAAAAAGCAACCACAAACATTTTTATGAATTATATGGAAAGTTTCACAACAGTTTGATCCACTAGTTTGATGCCCCCCACTACTATTTTATTTGCTCAGCATTTGCTAATATTTGCTCACCCATTTATGTAAAAAAATAAATGATCTATGTATGCCCTAATAGCTTATTTTTAATTACATTCTTTTACTAAATTTGAAAAGTCAGCATTTGATTTTGCACCTTCAAAAGATGCAGAAAATGTTGTAAAAAGAAAACAAAAGTTTTTGGTACATGAACACAATGGATTGGACCCTTTAAAAACCAATAATCCCCATTGGGCCCCCAACCCTAATATTTTGTGAAAAGGCTCAGAAGACGCCCCTCTCCCTCTTTTAGGGACTTTGTACTACCAACTTTTCACTAGGGCCAAATTTTATTGGGTTCTTTACAAAAACCCATTAAAAATATGATCATTTGTCCCGAGTGTAAAAAAAAAAATGAAAATTACAAGTAGCACTTTTGATGTAACAAAATTTAAAAAAAAACACACAAAAAACGGACATACTTACTTTTAAAAACCCCAAATTTTTTTGGGGCCTTGTTCACACTCAATGGTGGACTAAAGGGCCCCGAAGCAGGACCTTTTCCCTTTATGCCTGGGGAAAAAAAACTGACAGGGGGGGAGTGTTTTCTGAATAACAACCAAAGATCCCCCAAATAGGGGAAAACTTTAAATATACAGATGCACTTTTGCTTAGTACAAAATTACACTTAAAAGCTAACATACCATAATAACATGGCAGAGAATACTGTAGTATTTTAACTTTTTTCAGTGCTTTCAAAAGCTTTTTTTTGAGATAAGACGTAACATAAAAAGCTGTGATATCAATCAAGTAAAAACATTTGTACGGGGGTTGTAAGGTAGAAAAAAAAAAACAGGTATTAAGCCCGCCCATAAAATCCCTTTTTACGAAGGGGGCAAAAAATTCCCATGGGTGGGAAGGCAGTTGTCCATGTAGAGACAAATTCCTTCCTGACGCCAAATACAGTGGTAACTCAACTGTATGATCGGGTTTTTCACCTTTTTCTGGCATAAAATGCAAAAAAGTGGCAGTTAAAAGAGTCCTAAAGCACCTAATGAATGTGCGGAGATTGTTTCGAAATACTCAACACTTTTTAACATGAACGGGTTTTGGGGGCGTATGCACCACACTGTAATATTGACATGTAATAACGCAGGGGCAAAAAATGGGGCCTTACAGCTCGAGCAGGTAGACCTATTTTAGCGTGGCTGTCACCCTAAAAGATGAAGTGGAGCTAGATTTGTTTAGGGCAAAAAAATTCCATTTTTCTCAAAAAATCCAGTAAAAAAAAAAAAGAAATTTAGATTTAAAACTAATAAAAAATTTAAATTCAAAAAAAATGTTCTATGTTTATATCAAAAAAAAAATAAAAACATATAGGGCGACATGCATGAAATTTTGCGTTAAGATGGCAAATTTAATGCGCCTAATAATAGGCTAGAATGCGCCTGATTTTTGAACCCCCTCTACAGAAGATCATAAATCAGGCGCATTCTAGCGCTCGTGCGACAGTTCGGACTCAGGTACACCACTTTGAAAGTGGTTTACCTGTTCCAACTGTAATGCGCCCAGAAATGCCGTAGCGAAGCTATAAATATGTAGCTTTGCTACAGTTGTAGTGCGCCCCGCCTTAAGTTTTAAAAATGTATGCACGGTGCACGTCCTGATATCGGGCAGTAATATCTCAAAAATATAAAAATATCTCCTCTAAAATGTATTTAAAATTAATAGAATCTAAATCTAATTTTACATTAAATAACCCAATGATGATGTTGCTGAGATTTTTACATTTTTAATTTTTACTACATGAAATTTGAAATTTATTTTTGCTGCTCTCACTCTTTATTCTACATATGTCAAGAAGCAGCACACCACAGGTCTTGCTGGGAATTGTGGTCCACCAAGCAAGATCACTTCCATGTTTCTATTCACTGACATGCTATTCTAATGACTTTTCTTTCATTTCCGGCCTATCTGTAGGGTATACATATGTTTGACGCAATACTTATGTGCCTAAATTCCATAATGCGGCAAAAAAACACAGATGAGGCGCAATGAATTTTAGACACCATTTGTGAGCGCACAAATACCCCTTTCATACATTCAGGCACATTTGACACTGAAAAATAGATGTGAAAATGCACTTCAATCCACCTAGTTCTATACATGTCTCCCATAATATTTATTGCTTCTAGGACAACCATTTCATGTTAAAAGCATACCGATGGAAAACTGGTAATAAGTAGTGTTGAGCGATTATTATCGACAAAGTTGAAATCGGCACGGTATTTACGTTGATCGGATTTTTTAGATCACGCGATAACTTAGGTTAAAATCTGTGCATAATCTATTAATATTGCTCCATTTTCGGGCGCTTCAAATCAGCTTACAGAATAGAGCAGGGGAGATGTGTGTGCGACGTCATGACTGGGATGTGTATGGTTGCGATTGGCTGGAAAAAATCACATGACCTCGTTTTACATAGAACAGCCCTTCCTGTTCATGATCAGTGTGTGTCAGGCGTTCATAGCAGTAGGACGTGCACTCTCCCTCTGTCCAAACAGCTCAGCAAACAGCTCAGCGAAATTTAATTCTATTTTTCACAGAGACAGCTCTACTTTTAGCTGTGATCCTTAGAAGTTAGTTAGATCAGAGATTTGCAGATTTTGGGTAGTAAGGAGGAATTTTAAAGGAGCATCTACCGCTGTAAAGTCACGGGGGGGAGCAAAGGGGGGGGGGGGGCCACGGGCGAACACAGACAAGCTCTATAAAGGATACTGTATATTGTACAGCCGAAACTTTGTTTAGACATTGCATTGCCTTATATTAGGATACAGATCTTTTCTAGTAACTGAGGTCTATTTGTTAGGTGAAAAATCCCCTTTTATTATCAGTATACATTTCAGATAGTTGTTCTTTTTCAATTTTGGCCAGTCCAGATTTGTTGATATAGCCACCTTGCAGTTAAATTAGAATCCAGCAATTTTGTAGTCACCACAGGTTGATAGGTGCCAAAAAATACCTTTTATTATCCCGTATACATTTAGACAGGTGTTTTTTTTCAACTTTTGGTCAGTCCAAGCTTTGTTCAAGATCTACTTTGCATTTAAATTTGAATTTACAGCAATTTTGTAGTCCCCACAGGTTGATTAGGTGCCAAAAAATACCTTTTATTATCCCGATACATTTCAGACAGGTGTTTTTTCACTTTGAACGCAGGCCAGCTGTGTTGATAGAACCCACCTTGCAATTAAATTTGAATCCAGCAACTTTGAAGTCACCACGGGGTGTACTGATAGGTGCCAAAAATACCTTTTAATATCCGTATACATTTCAGACGGGGTGTTTTTTTCACTTTTGGTCAGTCAAGCTTTGTTGATAGATCTACTTTGCAGTTACATTTGAATACAGCAATTTTGTAGTCACCACAGATGAATTGATAGGTGCCAAAAAATACCTTTTATTATCCCGTATACATTTCAGACAGGTGTTTTTTTCACTTTTGGTCAGTCAAGCTTTTTTGATAGATCTACTTTGCAGTTAAATTTGAATACAGCAATTTTGTAGTCACCACAGGTTGATAGGTGCCAAAAAATACCTTTTATTATCCCGTATACATTTCAGACAGGTGTTTTTTTCACTTTGGCGCAGGCCAGCTGTGTTGATAGAGCCACCTTGCAGTTAAATTTGAATCCAGCAACTTTGTAGTCACCACAGGTGTACTGATAGGTGCCAAAAATACCTTTTAATATCGGTTACTTTTCAGAAAGGTGTTTTTTTCAGTTTTTTGGTCAGTCAAGCTTTGTTCATAGAGCTACTTTGCAGTTAAATTGAATACAGCAATTTAGTAGTCCCCACAGGTGAATTTGATAGGTCCCAAAAAAAATACCTTTTATTATCCCGTATACATTTCCGACAGGGTTTTTTTTTTCACTTTTGGTCAGTCAAGCTTTGTTGATAGATTACTTTGCAGTTAAATTTGAATACAGCAATTTTGTAGTCACCACAGGTGAATTGATAGGTGCCAAAAATACCTTTTATTATCCCGTATACATTTCAGATACGTTTTTTTTTTTCACGTTGGCGCAGGCCAGCTGTGTTGTTAGAGCCACCATGCAGTTAAATTTGAACCCAGCAATTTTGTTTTGATTTGAGGGATTTGAGAATAGCTGTGATTTGCCGTCTTTTAATAAGAGACTTTCCAAAACTCTTCCATACCTTCTCAAATTTTTTATATTTTCCTAACATGGAGCGAAATTCAGGTGGTAAGGGAGCAAAGAGGGGGGTAGGACATGGAGGTAGAGGTACGAGAGAAGGTGCTCTTTCCATTTGGCTGGCGACAACACGCATGCCGCGGATCGTCAGTTGCAGGACCGTCGGGCCCTGTCATCGATGGGTCAGGGCCCTGTGAATCTCAGTAACGAACAGCGTCGCCAATCTGTTCTTAAGTGGTTAATGCAACCTGCTTTCCAGCAGTTTACCTCCTCGTCCCCCCAGTCACGGCCACAAATGTCGTCATCAGCATCATCAACATCCGTTCCAAATGAAGCACCCCAAATGTCAATCGTGTACCCACAATGTGGATAATCCATTTTCTGAAGACCTCTTTGATGACAAAGGTGGTTGGGTCAAAAGGCATGTTAAAAGATCAAGGGGCCAAAGAGGATGATTTTCTCTGTTTGACGTCCTTTACTGATGCATCAGAGGAGGAGAAGGAACCCGGTCAATCGGCAAAAATCCCGGGCGGTCGGCAACCCCTTGCAGTCCCCTTGCTTGAGCCCGCAGCTCCTGGATGCAGAATGTCAGGACGACGAAGTCACCTGTGTTGATGATGATGATGACGACATTGCGGATCCAACTTTGTCTTTTCAGCAGAATTTGCTTGCGAGCGCTTTATCATGGACGAGGAGGAAGATGATGGGGTAGTGTCAGTACGGGTCCCCCTCAAAAAGGGAGAGGGGGCGGTCGCAGAAGTCCGCTGATATGATTACGCAGCCACGGTCAGCGGAACCCGCTCCTCGCTTATCCCCGTCGAAAAGGTCCAGGACCTCTCAAGCCTGGCCTTCTTTGAGCAAGCCTCTGATTCACCCAGCGATGTCATATGCCGCCTTTGCCGTAAACTTATAAGTAGAGGAAAGAACCTTAAGTGTTTATCCACCACCAACATGTCTAGTCACATGCAGCGAATGCATGAGTTGAAATGGATGCAAACACTTGGCCAAAAAAGGCCGACCGACGCCGGGCCTCCAACCACTGTCACACCCTCTGTTCTCCGCCTCTCCTCCTCTGCCACCCCCAAGGGCGTTCCTCAGCTGCCATGTCTCTCAGAGTCACGATCAGGGATCAGCCTCCGCTTCAGCCTCCACCGCCCACCCGAGACCCCCAGCACCCCCAGAGACTCATCCTACCCCTTCTCCTTTCGCCAGTTTGACAACCTGCACGCCGTACAGCGGCCAGTCTAGCACCCAGCCTTTCTGTCTTCCAGTTTGGGAGCAGAAGAAACACTTAAACCCAAAAACCATCCCAAAGCAAAAGCCTGAATGTCGGCATTGCCAGGCTTTTGGCCTTGGAAATGTTGCCTTTCCATCTGGTGGACACAGATGGGTTCCGCCACGTTATGGCCCTTGCTTGCCCCCAATATCAGATGCCGAGCAGGCATTTCTTTGCCAGAAAAGCCATCCCTGCCCTGGCCAGCCAAAGTGTCATCTAAAATTTAAGCGCGTTGTCTGCATCTGTGGCCGGAAAAAGTCCATCTCACCACCGACACATGGACTAGTAAGCACGGCCAAGGCCGCTATATTTCTGTGACAGCTCAACTGGGTGAGCTGGGGGGATGTCTCTTGGGGTGACGGTGGCTCTCAGGCTCGGCACGCGCTCTTCAAAACGCAGGGAAAGGTGCAGGGATCTTTCCCCCAAAGGTCCTCTGGTGGCATCACGTGCCCAAGAAAACCCGGCCGTGTTGAATTAATTGTCTTGGGGGACCATCCCACACAGGTCAGGAGCTGAGGACGGCTCTCCGCAAAGAGCCGAGCCTGCTGGGTGCAAAGCCTTGTGCCAGGCAAGTGGTGTGCGAAACGGCGAAATCTGCTGGCCGCCCTTAGTCGGTAGGCCTGGAGCACTCCTTGCCTGGCACATGCCATAACCTTGCGTCCCGAAATTTAAAGAGCTACTCACTGACTGCCTGCTGAGGAGCCCCAGTTCGCACTCCGCCGTTCGCTCCCTGCTTCGTCCCCGCCTGGCTGCGGGCAGTGTCAGTCGGGGCCTCCCCGTCAACCGTCTCATTGTTGGGCGTGGAAACACGCTTGGAATTCCACCCTCCACAATGCCAGCGATTGTGGCAGCAGCGCAAAGCCATTAAGCAGTACGAAGTGACACATGGCCTGACAAGCAGCGATGCGGACCTCGCGGTGTTGAGCCAACGAGAGTGGAGGCAGGTGAAAGAGCTCTGCGCCATCCTTGCCAGTTTTGAAGAAGCCACCAAAATGGTCAGTGCGGGGGCCCAAAGCCCCTTTTCAGCATGTAAAAATTGTGGTGATCTTAGTTGTGGAACGATTGTTGGACACTCTGAAAAAAACAGGTCCCACCAGCGACGGAGGAGACGGACACGGACACGGAAGCCTTTCTCTTTCCGTCAAATCCCCAAGGCCCCTCATTTTCAAAATTTCATCGGGCTTCATTAGGCAGTGGTTCGGGGTCCAGGGCTAGTGCAAGGGGGCGCATCAGCTCTCAGGGTGCATCATCTCAGCAAGTCAGGCTGTGTTGAAGCTGTGCCCGAGGAATCCGGGGAGGGAGGAGGGTATTCCTAGAACCGGACGTTACCGACGTCCCTGCTTTGGAAAGAGGTTGGCGCGAATTTGAGGTGGAGGAGGAAGATGAGGAAGATCAGTTTGCTAGTGCCCCTCGACCCAGAGGCTTGGGAAATCAAGGCTCCATTTCTCACATGAGTCTTTATATGCTCCATTTCCTCCAACATGATCCTCGCATTAAGGCCATCAAAATGAACAACAGTTACTGGGTGGCCACCCTCCTGGATCCCCGGTACAAAACAAAACTCAGCACTTTCCTTCCACCCACCCAAATAGAGAGTAAAATGCAGGAAATTGAGACCTTGCTGATTGATCAACTGAGACATCTGTTGCGTTTTGCTTCACGTTCCTCAAATTTCACGGTGGAAACAACATCAGCGACGTGACGCAGTAGAGTGCCAAGCAGCCGTAGCGGCAGCAGCAGGCAAGGTGGCAGAAGCCTAATGGGTGACCTCTGGCAATCTTTATTTACCACCTCACCAACGCATGCAATGCAGGGCACACATCCAAAAAACAGAGACCATGCTTAAGATCATGGTGCACGGTTATCTGCGTCTCAACACCGTTTTTGTTGTATGTGTCCGGACCCAATAGATTCTGGGTATCCAAAATGGACGAATGGCCCGAGCTCGCTCGCCACACCATAGAGGTGTTTCCTGCCCAGCAGCCAGCGTCATTTCTGAGGGACCTTCAGCACAGCTGGAGGAGTCATTACAGACAAACGCATTCGAAATTTCCACAGATAATGTGGATCGTTGACTTTCATCAAGATGAATCAGGCATGGATCTCTGATGATGTTGTGGTCCCCAAATTTCTGAGGTCACCGATTAGTTGCCGGTCTACTTCACCCTTCCTCTTCAAACAGAAATGGTCCTCTTGAAAACTTTTTATTAAAATGATCATTTCTTAATGTAATTTTTATTTTCTTTTCCCAACAGTTCATTTGCTGGTTTTGCTGTGAGGAGACTGTAAAAGACCAGCAAGGTTTCATGACAACACCGTATTCCATTTACTCCACTTTATCTTTAGAAGTTTTCACATTGTCAATGGGTTTTGAGGTCATGTTGCTGTGAGATACAGCTATAATTATGGTCCTTTGGAACAGAAATGTGGCTTCTAAGTGGCATTTCTCCATCACAATTTAATAGTGGCTGAGAAGTACTATTTATAATTTTTTGGGGTCATGTTGCTGTGAGATACAGCAATAATCATGGTCCTTTGGAAAAAAGAAATGTGGCTTTTAAGTGGCATTTTCCCTCACAATTTTTTAACAGTGGCTGAGAAGTCATATTTATAATTTTTTGGGCCATGCGCTTTGAAAAGCAGCAATCTACAGGTCCTATTTTAAAAAATGTTGTTTCTAACAGACATTTGTTCTTCACAATTGTCAAAAGTGGCTCAAAGGGGCATGTTTTTGAATTTTCTGGGGCATTTTGCTGTGACATGCAGCTATACTACAGGTCCTATTATAAAAAAATGTTGTTTCTAACAGACATTTGTTCTTCACAATTGTCAAAAGTGGCTCATGGGTCATGTTTTGAATTTTTGGGGCATTTTGCTGTGACAGCAGCTATACTACAGGTCCTTTATAAAAAATGTTGTTTCTAACAGACATTTGTTCTTCACAAATGTCAAAGTGGCTCAGGGTGATGGTGCTGTCAGAAACAGTAATAGGTAGGACCCTGTTAATGGCACATATCAAAATGACTTGTTTTTGCAGATCTTTAACATGCTATCATCCCTGTTTGAGGCAACCATTTAATACAATTTAAAAGAGAAACAAGATGGTGGTATTTCATCCTATTTTAAAATGTGTTTTCTAGAATTAAACTACTAAAAAAAATTGCATGTACAAAATAGCTGGTAAAAAAATTCCTCTGAATTGTACAAGGGAGGTACAGGAAAACTTGACCAGATGTAGGTTATTCAGAGGACATGGAGTATGGAGCACGGACAGAGAACAAAGATCTTCAAATTTCTCTAAAAAATCAGATTTTGAAAAAGGTGATTTCTGTGAGGTTAAGTAGTGTCAAAAAGGGGTCCAGGGCTGGACACAAATTGCACAATTTGAGGCTTAAAATTTTTTTGGGGCTGGAGTCCCCTATGGGGTCGCAAACATTTGATCTCCAGGGGAGTCTGTCCCTAATCAATGAAGCAGGATTTGGGGAAAAATGAAACCATTGAATTGATTGGCTGAATCAGTCTCAGAAGCCAGGAGGGCAAATTTCTTCTCACCTCAGCCGTGTTTTGGGGATGATTAGTACATTTGTATTACTTATGGGGTGTGCTGACGAATTAACAGATCTACACGTGTAAAAAAATACCTTTAAAAACGGCAGGGGGGGGTATGTTGTATGTTATACACTTGAAAAAAAAAGCAAATGGTAATAATGTAAAACTATACATACAACTTCCCTAAATAAATACTGAAAACAAATGTCAGTTACCAAAAAATATACTAAATGAGAGTCACTGTACAAAATAGCATAGTGACACTATGTGATCTGTGGGTCAAACAGGTTTAGGGGTCATGCTGTGGCCCAGGACAGGGATAGTCTATGTCCAGTGAAACTAAAATGGTGGTTGAAAGACTCCTTTTTCCGGCACTTTTTAAATGTGGGGGTCATGCAAGTTTGGGGCTCATGCTGTGGCCCAGGACAGGTATAGTCAATGTCCAGTGAAACTAAAATGGTGGTTGAAAGACTCCCTGTTTGGGTGTAAGAATGAAGGTGTTGTTCCTCTCCCTTAGACTTTAATGGTCATCGGCGATAATCTATTATCGACTATCAGATATCTTATTGATAATTGTCAATATCGACTATCGACCCGATGACGATCGTCAACGTAATCGCTCATCACTAGTAATAAGTTCCGAACTTACAAAATATCACCAGCCGCAAACTAAGCAGATAACACATAATACAGATAAAACAAGTCCTTACATATAAGGCCTCGTTCACATGGCTTATTGCCGGCGTAATTGCGGGGACGAATTACGCCCCGCAATTACGCCGGCAGCCATGCAGCGGGTCGGGGCGAGGGCGGCAGGCCAGCAGCTCGCCGGCCCCATAGACTGTCATTATCTACGGCGCGTACACGTCGTAAATAATGTGCATGTCACTTTCTCCCCCGCGGCGGATTCGCCGAGCGGGGATAAGAGACGGAATCCATAGTTCTCTATGAGAACTGTGGATTACCGTAGTTACTGGGACGGATTGGAGCCGTACTGCAGCGCAAATACGGCGCGCAGTGTGGCTACAATCAGCGCCCAAATAAGCCGTGTGAACGAGGCCTAAAAGTCAGATAAAGCTGCTGGAAGATGTAAATTGGTTTCTGTTTTAAGGATATTATAAGGTCATGCACTTTATACACAATGTACCAGAGAAAAAGAAATTAGGGACCTCACCTGGTGCCAAAAGTAGCTGCTTTAAATAGCAGTATAGAACATGTAGTATCACACTGTAGAGAGATGCTACTAGTCAAACAATCAGTTCATGCAGCTTACTAATTCAGATTTTTTACAAGTAAAATAGTTACGATAATTGATTTGATCTTCTAGTCAGTTGCACGCAGTATCTCACAAAAGTGAGTAGACTTGTCACATTTTTGTAAAAATTGTATTATATCTTTTAATGGGACAATATTGAAGATATACCTCTTATATACAATGTAAAGTAGTCAGTGTACAGCTTGTATAAGAGTGTAAATTTGGTGTGCCCTCAAAATAACTCAGCACACAGCCATCAATAGCAACAAAAGTGAGTACACCCCTAAATGAAAATGGACTAATTGTTCCCAATTTGCCATTGTCCCTCCATGGTTTCATGTGACTCTTTAGTATTACAAGGTCTTTAGTGTGAATAGGGAGCAGGTGTATTAAATTTGGTGTTATCTCACACTCTCAACTGGTCATTGGAAGATCAACATGACTCTTTATGGCAAAGAATTATCTGATGATGTGAAAAAAAGAATTGTTGCTCCACATAAAGATGGCTTAAGCTATAAGAAGATTGCCATTAGCCTGAAACTGAGATGCAACACGGTGGCCAAGAACATACAGCCGTTTATTAAGACAAGTTCCACTCAGAGCATGGTTGATCAAAGAAGTTGAGTGCTTGTGCACAGCGTCATATCCAGAGATTCTCTTTTCAAAATAGACATGTGAGTGCTGCCAGCATTGCTGCAGTGGTTAAAGGAGTTCGGGGTCGGCCTGTCAGTTCTCAGACCATATGCAGCGCATGACTGTCGTCTAAGATAGAAGCCTCTTCTAAAGATGATACACAAGAATGCCTGCAAACAATTTGCTGAAGACAAGTAGACTAAGGACTTGGATTACTGGAACTATGTCATGTGTTCTAATGAGACCAAGATAAACGTATTTGGTTAAAGTGGTATAAAGCATGTGTGGCAGCAACCAGGTGAGGAGTACATGGACAAAAGTGTCTTGCCTACAGTCAAGAATAGTGGTAGGAGTGTCATTTTTTAGGGCTGCGTGAGTGCTGCCAGCTATGGGGAGCTACAGTTCGTTGAGGGAACCATGAATGCCAACATGTACCGTGACATACTGAAGCAGAGCCTGATCTCCTCCCTTTGAAAACTAGGCCACAGGGCAATACTCCAACTTGATAACAACCCCAAACACACATGATAACGACCTCCAAGATGACCACTGCCTTGCTAAAGAAAATAAGGGTAAAGCTTCTGGACTGGCCAAGCATATCTCCAGATCTAAACCATATTGTGCATCTGTGAAGCATCCTCAAACGGAAGCTGGAGAAGCGCAAGGTCTCTAACATTCACCAGCTCTGTGATGTCATCAAGGAGAAGTGGAAGAGGATTCCAGTGGCTGCAACTTGTGAAGCTCTAGTGAGCTCCACATAATCTCCAAAAAATTGGGAATCTCGCAAGAGAACTGAGAGTGACTTTTGATCACTATATTTACTATTTTGCCGTAGGGAAAATTAACTCTATCAGTTCTCTATCTGTTAAACACTAAAACTTAACTTTTATTATATATAACTCTTAAAACCCCTATACACTCTATTAAAAACCTGATCTCTCACCTCATCATTTAACCCTTTTTGCTTCTGAAAGAGGGAATAACTCCCTTTCTATTATCAAGTCTGGTGGAGCACCACCTATCAACAGGAGAGCCTTTATCTATAGAAAATTACTAACTCCAGCAAGGGACGCCAAGCCTACCACCCGGGCAGTCGTCCCCAATCTCATGGACCAGAAAATAAG
>JAODAL010076899.1:0-13463 GCA_025379985.1 Phyllomedusa bahiana | reverse complement strand
ATTAACCACGAAGGACAATTGGCGACATGTTCTTTTACTTAATTCACGGGGCCCTCCCCCCAGCGATGACGGGCCTACGTCCCTGGCATGCGTGTTGTCGCCAGCACGGAAAGGGAAACCTTCTTCTACCTCTACCTCCATTGCTACCCCCCCTTGTCGCTTCCCCTCATTTCGCTCCATTTTCAGAAAAAAAAAATTTGAAGGTTGGAATAGTTTTGGAAAGCCCTCTTTTTAAAAGAGGGCAAATCACAGCTATTCTCAAACCCCTCTAATCAAAAAAAAAATTTTCGGGATTCAAATTTAACTGCAAGGTGTCAACAACAAATCGGACTGGGCAAAAGTCCAAAGAACCCCCTAACGATTTTTGAAATAAAAAACGTATTTTTTGCACCTTTAAATTTTCACCTGTGGTAAATATAGAATTGCTGTTTTAAGATTTGGGTAGCACCTTCAATGAACAGTGCTGGGTGCGCAAAGAAAAAAACCGTAACTGTTATTTTTGATATACCGTATATACTCGAGTATAACCGAGCCGAGAAAAACCAGGCACCACTTTTGGCCCCAAAAAACGGGAAAACTTATTGAACTCATATAAGCCTAGGGTGGAAAAGCAGGGGCTACGGGGAAAAAAAATAAAAAGGGATCCAAAAAAATTTTACATAGGCATTTAATGTCCCCCATAGGAATTATAGGCAATAAGGCCCCAATAAAGCAGGTAATTCCCCAAGGGGCATGATAGCCATTAATGCCCCCCCAAAGCAGTTTATGGGCAGGTATTTGGGCCCCTCGCGGGTAATGGGGCGGGTAATGGCCCATAGACAGGTAATAGGCAGTATATGGCCCCATAGGGGTAATAGGGGCCGGCTGTAGGCGGGTATAGGGCCTGTGGGCGGGTAGGGGGCCGGGCTTAGCAGTAAGGGCCGGTTTAGGCAGGTATAGGGCCGCGTAGGCAGGTAAGGGGGCCACTGGGCGGGTATAGGGCAGGTATGGGGCCGCTGTGGGCAGGTATAGGCCGGGCGTAGGCAGGTATAGGGCCGGCTGTGGCGGGTATGGCAGGAAAAGGGCCACTGTAGGCAATTAAGGTCCGCTTAGGCATGTAAGGGCACGTAGCAGGTATAGCAGCTGTAGGGCCAGCTGTAGGCAGGTAAGCATATGGGCCACGTAGGCAAGTATGGGGCCACTTAGGCGGTATAGGCACTGTAGGCGGGAAATAGGGCCAGCGTGGGGCGGGGTTTAGGGCCACGTAGCAGGTAAGGGCCACGGGGCGGGTATAGGGCCGCTGTACAGGTATAGGGCCGGTGTGGGCAGATAGGGCCGGGCCTGTAGGCAGTTTGGGCCGGGCGGGGTAGGCACGTGGCGGCCCAAACATTTAAAAAAATCAAAAACAATCACTTACCTGCTCCCCGCGCTCCTCCCCCCCCCCCGCCTCCCCTGCTCCCCCCTCCCGCCGATTCCGCATCTTCTCGGAACGGGGGTACCATCGGGCCGCGCCGCAGCGGGATGACACACCTCCCTGTGCCGGGGAAACGCGGGGGCCCCCCCGCCCGGATCCACTGCACACGGAGGCGCCCGCCGGCCCCGCGGGGTATCCCTTCACTTATATGCGCCCCGGGAGGAGTCCGCATGTAGGTAAAGGGGATCGCGGACAGGGGCCCGGGCCAGCGCAGCCCCGGGACACTGTCCGCGTACTCGGCATTCAGCAAAATGCCTCCCTGAGGACCGCATAAAACTAAAGGGCTCCCTGTCCCCCCCGGGGCCATCCAGCGCCCAGCGCTGACAGTAACTCAAGTATAAGCCGAGGTAGAGTTTTTCAGCTCATTTTTTTGGGCTGAAAAACTCGGCTTATACTCGAGTATATACGGTAATAAACGGTATTTTTTGCACCTTTCAATTCACCTGTGGTGAATATAGAATTGCTGTTTTAAGATTTACGTAGATGCTGCGCCAATGAACAGTGCTGGGGGCGGCAAAAGTCAAAAAACACGTAACTGTGATGTTTTCGACATACACAGTATTTTTGGCAACAAACAACCTGTGCTGACTACAAGATTGCTGGATTTTTAATTTAAGTGCAAGGTGGATATATCAACAGTCACAGGTGTAATGGGTAAAATTGAACACCTATCTGAAATGTATACTGATAATAAAAGTGGGGTTTTGCAGCTAACAAAGAGACCTGCAGTTACTAGAAATGAAGTTATCCATATAAAATTTCAGGCTGCCCCAAAATCCAGAAATATTTCAATAGCAAACTGTTAATAATAAAGATATTCCACTAACCATGTCTACACTTATTCTTGGTGAACTTTTTCCTGTTTTCTTTATAGATAGAGCTTTTCTGTGTTCGACCGCGCCCCCCCCCCCCCCGTGACTTTACAGCGATAGATGCTGCTTTAAAATTCTCTAGCTAACTACATAAAATCTTCAAATCTCTAATCTAACAAAATTTGGAAGGATCACAGCTAATAGTAGGGGTTTCTTTTGTGCAGAAATAGACTAATTTCGCTGACTTTTTGGGCCACAGGCAGAGCGCAGGTCCTATCCCTAGAGACGCGAGAGACAATGAGGCTGAAACAGGAAACGCTGTTCTATGTAAAACGAGGTCATGTGATTTTTTTCCAGCCAATCGCAACCATACACATCCCAGTCATGACGTCCCCACACACATCTCACCCTGCTCTATTCTGTAATCTGATTTGCTGGCCCCCCAAAATTACAGGAAGCGCCGAAAAAGGCGCGATCTTAATAGATGATGCACAGATTTTAACCTTAATTATCGCATGATCTGTAAATTTCGATCACCATAAAAACCTTGCCGATTTCAACTTTGTCGATAAAAATCGCTCAACACTAGTAATAATGGGCGACTTCAATTACCCCGATATTGACTAGGGTTATGGTTCTGCTTCAACTGCAAAGAAGAGGGTGTTCCTCAACCTGTTACAGAATAATTTTATGAGCCAGTTTCTGGAAGATCCCACTAGAAGTGATGCTCTGTTGGATCTGACAATTACTAAGCTGAACCTGTTGGAGCGTTAACTATTAGTGTTGAGCGATTACGTTTGCTATCGACATCGTGCGATAGTCCCATAGTCGGACTCATTCCCATAAGGTTTTTCGATAGTGAGCAGTCGATTATATACGATGACCATTAAAGTCTATGGGAGAGCAACAACACTTTCATTCTTACACCCAAACAGGGCTGGAGAAGCTGGAATTAACATCCACAACAGTCAAATGGATACGTGCTACATCTTAGGCAACACACTTAGGTTATAAAAAGCCACAGAAAAAAAAACACACACCATTCCCCTATCCCTGTCTTGTACCACTAGCATGACCCTTAAACCTGGGATGACCCACAAATTAAAAAGTGCCAGAAGCAGTATGATTTGAATCATCATCTTACTTGAACTGGACATTGAAGATCCCTGTCCTGGAACACAGCATGAGCCACAAACCTGCATGACCCCCAGATTTAAATATGCCGGAAAAAGGAGTCTTTCAACCACCATTTTAGTTTCACTGGACATTGACTATACCTGTCCTGGGCCACAGCATGAGCCTCAAACCTGCATGACCCCAGATTTAAAAAGTGCCGGAAAAAGGAATCTTTCAACCACCATTTTAGTTGAACTGGACATTGACTATGCCTGTTCTGGACCACAGCATGACCCCCAAAACCCGCATGATCCATGCTGACGATGCTGATGACGACATTTGTGGCCGTGACTGCGAGGACGAGAGGTAAGACTGCTAGATGCAGGTTGCATTAACCACTGAAGGACAGATTGGCGACGATGTTCGTTACTTAGATTCACAGGGCCCTGACCCAGCGATGACAGGCCTGATGGTCCTGCAACTGACGATCCGCTGGCATGCGTGTTGTCGCCAGCACTGGAAGGAGCACCTTCTCTCGTACCTCTACCTCCATGTGCTACCGCCCTCTTTGCTCGCTTACCACCTGCATTTCGCTCCATGTTCAGAAATATAAAAATTTGAGAAGGTATGGAATAGTTTTGGAAAGTCTCTTATTAAAAGACGGCAAATCACAGCATTTCTCAAATCCCTCTAATCAAAACAAAATTGCTGGATTCAAATTTAACTGCAAGGTGTCTATCAACAAATCTGGACTGGGCAAAAGTGCAAAAAACACATATCTGTTATGTTTTCGTATAATACACGTATTTTTTGCACCTTTCAATTCACCTGTGGTGACTATAGAATTGCTGTTTTAAGATTTACGTGGATGCTGCGTCAATGAACAAAGCTGTAGTGCGCAAACGTCAAAAAACACGTATCTGTTATGTTTTCGTATGATACGTGTTTTTTGACAACAAACAACCTGTGCTGACTACAAGATTGCTGGATTGTAATTTAACTGCAAGGTGGATATATCAACACAGGTGGAATGGGTAAAATTGAAAATGAACACCTATCTGAAATGTATACTGATAATAAAAGTGGAGTTTTGCACCTAACAAAGAGACCTGCAGTTACTAGAAATGATGTGTATCCAATATAAGTTCAGGCTGCCCAATATCCAGGAAATATTTCAATACCAAGCTGTTAATAATAAAGATATTGCAGTGCAATGTCTACACTAAGTCTTGGTGAACTTTATCCAGTGTTCTTTATAGATAGAACTTGTCTGTGTTTGCCCCCGTGACTTTACAGCGGTAGATGCTGCTTTAAAATTCTCTAGCTAACTACATAAAATATTCAAATCTCTAATCTAACTAAATTGGAAGGATCACAGCTAGTAGAGGTTTCTCTGTGCAGAAATAGACTAATTTCGCTGAGCTGTTTGGCCACAGGCAGAGTGCACGTCCTATTCCTATGAGACGCTGAGAGACACTAAGGCCTCGTTCACACGGCTTATTTTGCCGCGGATTGGCGCCGTACTGCGCGCCGGATTTGCGCTGCAGTATGGCGCGAATCCGCGGCAGCAATTACGGTAATCCACTGCTCTCATAGAGAACAGTGGAATCCGTCGCTCCTCCCCGCTCGGCGACTCCGCCGCGGGGGAGAAAGTGACATGAACATTATTTACGGCGCGGACGCGTCGTAAACAATACAGTGTCTATGGGGCCGGGAGCGGCGCCCCCGCCGCGCTCCGGCCCCACCCCCGTCCCGCCCCTTATTCACGGTGGATTTGTGAGCTCAATACAGCTCACAAACCCGTCGGGAATAAGCCGTGTGAACACGGCCTAAGGCTGAACAGGAAACGCTGTTCTATGTAATACGAGGTCATGTGATTTTTCCAGCCAATCGCAACCATACACATCCCAGTCATGACGTCGCACACACATCTCACCCTGCTCTATTCTGTAATCTGGTTTGCTGGCCGCCAAAATTACAGGAAGCGCCGAAAATGGCGCGATCTTAATAGATGATGCACAGATTTTAACCTTAATTATCGCATGATCTGAAAATTTCGATCACCATAAAAACCTTGCCGATTTCAACTTTGTCGATAAAAATCGCTCAACACTAGTCTCTATTTCTGAAAATCTTGGGGACAGTGACCAGAATAGAATTAATTTTAGTCTAAACTGGGAAAAACAAACACAGAGCGGGAGGGCAAAAACATTTAGTTTTAAAAAGGCCAATTTCCCTTTATTGAGGGCAGCACTAGAGGACATAGACTGGGAGCAGCTATTACCAAATTGTGATGTAGAAGCCAAATGGGAGAGCTTTAAATATACTCTGGGGAAATTTATAGCAACATGTATTCCTATGGGTAACAAGTACAGACGATTAAAATTAAATCCAACATGGCTTCTACAGATGTAGAAGAGTCTAGCTTGACCGTGATATCACAGCTTTTTATATTATCTGCTCTCATCTGTAAACAAAGGCCATTGAAAAGCATTGAGAAAGTAGAGATAACACTGTGTCGTGATATCACGGTGCATTATGTTCTTTTTAGTTCTGCTACATCTGTAGCTTCTGTTAAAAAGGCAATAAATAATAAAAAAGGCATTTAAAAATTATAAGTCAGAAGGGTCAGCATTAGCCTTTGAAAATTACAAAGAGCTTAAGAAAATTTGTAAAAAAAAAGTGTTCAAATCAGCTAAAATACAAAATGAAAGGCAGGTGACCAAGGACAGCAAAACAAACCCCAATAAATTATTTAAACATCTGAATGTCAAAAAGGCAAAGTCAGAGCATGTAGGACCCTTAAATGGCAGTAATGGAAAGCTAGTCACTGGGAATGAGGAGAAGACAGAGATACTAAATTCAGCTCTGTATATACAAAAGAGAATAATAAGACATTAGAGACAAACCAGACATTAGATTATAAAGCTACTGACAAATGAGGCACGAGGTGTGAGGGCCCTGCTCGCAAGAGCTTATAATCTATTAGGGTGTCTGTTTGAAACAAAGGGTGACAAGTGCTTGATTTACAAGGTCCAGCCATGTTACATAAATATGGGATAGTATACATAAAAAAGTGGAAGAAGAAAGTAGTTGACGTGAACAGGCCCCCTGCAGATGTAGGTGGTGTCAGTACTAATAGGTTCAGTGCTAGAGCTGATTGGGGGCAGGCCCAGTGTGGAGAGAGGTGTTTCCAGTACTGTTAATCATCCAACTAATATAATAAATTGGCTGAGTGTAGAAATGATCCAAGCCAAGTTAAATAAACTGAATGTGAACAAGACTCCAGGCCCAGATGTCTTACACCCAAGAGTTCTTAAAGAGCTCAGCTCGGTTATCGGTGTGCTCCTGTATATGATATTTAGAGATTGTCTGGTGACTGGTATAGTGCCAGGACACTGGCGCAACTTAAATGTAGTTCCCATCTTCAAAAAAGGCTCCAAGTCTTGTCCAGGCAATTATAGATCAGTAGTTTAACATCTATTGTGGGAAACCTGTTTGAGGGGCTCATAAGGGATTATGTACATGAATATGTGGCTAAATATAACATTATAGGTGATTTCCAGCATGGTTTTACTAGGGACAGAAGTTGTCAGAACAATCTGATCTGTTTTTATGAAGAGGTGAGTAGAAACCTGTATAACGGGGCGGCTGTGGATACAGTGTTTTTAGACTTTGCAAAGGTGTTTGACACTGTCCCTCATAAGCATTTATTGGGTAAATTAAAATCCATTGGGTTAGAAATAAGTGTGTAAATGGCTAAAAACTGGCTATTGGATCATACTCAGAGAGTGGTGGTAAATGACTCCTACAATGAGTGGTCCCCGGTTATGAGTGGTTGCTCCAGTATTGGTTCCCCAATTATACAATGTATTTATTAATAATTTAGTGGAGGGTATTAATAGCACTGTATCTATTTTTGCAGATGACACCAAGCTATGTAGTGTAGTGCAATATATGGAAGATGTCTGTAAAGTGCAAATGAGGTTCAACGTGGATAAATGTAAAGTTCTGCATCTTTGTACCAATAATGTACAGGCCTCATATGTCATAGGGGGAAAAAAACTGGGAGCATCGCTTGTTGAGAAAGATCTGGGCATTCTTATAAATCACAGGTGTCAAACTGCGGCCCTCCAGCTGTTGGGAAACTACAACTCCCATCATGCATTTGTATAATCTATAACAGTGGGCATGATGGGAGTTGTAGTTTCCCAAAAGCTGGAGGGCCGCAGTTTGACACCCCTGTTATAGATTATAGACTACAGAACAGCATTCAGTGTCAATCAGCTGCCTCTAAGGCAAGTAAGATGTTGGCACGTATTAAAAGAGATATGGGACAGGGATTGTGGGACAGGGATGTAATATTACCGCTGTATAAAGCATTGATGCGACCTCACTTGGAATATGCTGTTTAGTTCTGGGCTACAGTTTATAGAAAGGATGTAATGGAGCTAGAGAGAGTGCAAAGATGATCTACCAAACTAATAAAGGGAATGGAGCATCTTAGTTATGAGGAGAAATCAAAAGAATTGAACTTATTTAGTCTTCAGAAAAGACGGCTCCGGGGGGACATGATTTAACCCCTTCACGACCCTGGGCGTATGAGTACGTCCCAGGGCCGCTCAGGGGCTTTGCTGGGGGATCGCTCCGCGACCCCCCCACACAGCCGCCGGGTGTTAGCGGCGAATCGCCGCTAGCACCCGGCAGTAACAGCGCCGGCGGGTGGCTCCGCCCGCTGGCGCTGTTTAACCCATCAGACACCGCGGCAAAGATGGCTGCGGCGTCTGAATGAACGCCGATCGGTGCCGCGCACCGATCATTACGGGCACCGGCACAGCTTTGCTGCGCTGATCCGACGACCGGGCATGGTGGTGGGGAGCCTTGTGAAGGCTCCCGTCACTTACCCTGGCCGGTTTGCCCCACTTCCGTCCGCAGACAGGAAGTGGGGAAACCGCCATCTTTGTACACCCTAATGCATTGCCTATGCAATGCATTAGGTTGTATTAACAATCGCGCCCCTAGTGGTCAAGCACCATATGGGGACTAAATGTTACAGTAAAAAAAAAAAAAAGTTTTAAAGTACAAAAAAAAAAAATGTATTAAGTTCAAATCATCCCTCTTTCCCCATTTTACAAATAAAATCATTAAAATAATAAAAAAAGTTAGATATTTGGTATCGCCGTGTCCAAAAAAGTCCGATCTATAAAAATATAACATCATTTACACTGAACACCGTAGAAGAAAAAAAATTCCAAACGCCAAAATTGCGTTTTTGGTCATTTTACGTCACTCAAAAAATGGAATAAAAATGATCAAAAAAGTCGCATGCATTCCAAACTACTAGCGATAAACAGTACACTTCAGCCCGCAAAAAATGCATCCTCACTGACGTCCGTAGGTGTTAGTAAAAAAAAGTTATTGGTCGCACAAACTGGCGCCGCGGCGCAAATGTCAAAAAGAGAAAATGTTTGGAATTTTTTTGCGGTACCAAAACATAATGGAAACCCTACATGTTTGGTACTGCCGGATGCGTAACAACATTTAGAATACAGATAACACATTATATTTACCGAAGATTGAACGCCGTAAAAGCAAATCACCCAGAAATATGGCGAAAATACGTTTTTTTTCACAATTTGTCCCACTTGGAATTTTTTTGCGGTTTCTCAGTATATTCTATAGTATAGTGAATAACACCATTAGAAAGTACATCTTGTCCTGCAAAATAAAAGCCCTCATGTGTCTATGTAAGTGGAAAAATTTAAAAGTTATGGCTTTCAGGAGGCGAGGAGGGAAAAGCGAACGTGTCACAAAAAAAAAAAACGCCGGGTCCTGAAGGGGTTAAGTATATAAATGATCCCTACAAAAAGTATGGGGAAAAACTATTTAATGTAAAGCCTCCTCAAAAGACAAGAGGACATTTCCTTTGGATGGAGAGAAAAGGATTTAATCTCCAGAAGCGAAATGCCTTCTTCCCTATGAGAACTGTAAATCTGTGGAATAGCCTGCCTGAGGAGCTGGTCACAGCAGGAACAGTTGCGAGTTTCCAGAAAGACTAAGATATCTACCTAAAACTTAAAAATATTCATTTGTATGTAGCCATATCAAATTCTAGATCCAGTCTGATGGCAATTCTGGGATAAGAAATTAAATCTTCCTTAGAGCAGATCGGTTCATGCCTTATGGGTTTCAAAACATTCACCAGTAGGGAAAGCTAGGCTTAAAAAACTCCTTATCTCCCTCCCTTGATGGATATATGTCTTTCTTGAACCGTACTATGCAACTAGTAGAAAAGTGTAAACTTAGACTAAGCAGTCTAAACATGCACCAGGTTCATAAACCCTTTGATAAATCTGGCACATTTTAAAACTGTCTAGTCTAACTTTACACTAAGAGTCTTATGTATGAAAACTGTGTAGCAGGAAGACTTCCTGTATTGCGTTTAGCAACCAATCAGAGCTCAGCTTGCATTTCATACAGTGCTCTGGGAAAATAAAAGCGGAGCTGTGATTGGTTGCTATGGGCAACAAAGACAGTCTTCCTGCTAGACAGTTTTTGTACATAAGGCCCTAAATATTGTTAAATCTTCCACATTGTGCTTAGCTTTTCCTGCCACCAGGCACTACTTAAAATATATACTGTGAAAGGGGTTAATGTATTAAAAATAATAGTGTTTTTAAACAAAACTCAAACAGCATATACAATATATTTCATTTTGTAGAAAAACAGTGATGATTATCACACAAAGAAAAACCCTGCCACATAATATAACACTATGTTTATAAGTAGCACAAGGTAGGTAAGGAGCCAAATATAGAGATTTGAGTTTGGCCCTAGAGCTTTAAATTACACCCCTCGTAACTGGTTGCTTCAAGTCAAATTCCGAGGTGTCTTTACTAGTGTTGAGCGATTTTTATCGACAAAGTTGAAATCGGCAAGGTTGTTTATGGTGATCGAAATTTCCAGATCATGCGATAATAAGGTTAAATCTGGCATCATCTATTAAGATTGCGCCTTTTCGAGCTTCCTGTAATTTTGGCGGACAGCAAATGAGATTTCAGTATAGATCAGGGTGAGATGTGTGTTCTACGTCATGACTGGGTTGTGTATGGTTGCGATTGGCGGGAAAAATCACATTACCTCGTTTTACATAGAACACGTTTCCTGTTTCAAGCCTCAGTGTCTCTCAGCGTCTCATAGGGATAGGACCTGCGCTCTGCCTGTGGCCAAACAGCTCAGCGAAATTAGTCTATTTCTGCACAAGAAACCTCTACTATTAGCTGTGATCCTTCCAATTTAGTTAGATTAGAGATTTTAAGATTTTATGTAGTTAGCTAGAGAATTTTAAAGCAGCATCTACCGCTGTAAATTTTCACGGGGGGGAGGGGGGGGCCCCCCCTCGGGCAACACAGACAAGCTCTATCAAAAAAAAACACTGGATAAAGTTCACCAAAAGACTTAGTGTAACATTGTATTATTATTATTAAATTATTATTTATTTTTTAGCGCCCTTGGTTCCAGAGCGCTGAAACATTCAGGTTTCATACATAACATAAGGTCAAACAAAGTACAAGGTGACAATTTACTAACTAACAACTGGTACAGAAGGAGGGGTTTCCCCCCCGTGAGGGCTTACACTCTAAAAGGAAGGTGGGAAGAACAAGTGAGGCAGAAAAGGTTTGTGGATATTGTAGTGACAGCAGGTTATTGTTGGTTGTAGGCAATCCTGAAGAGATGGTTTTTCAGTTGCTTTTGAGGCTGGTGAGAGTGGGGGAGAGTCTGATGTGTTGGGGCAGTGAGTTCCAGATTTTGGGTGAAAGCACGGGAGAAGCCCTTGGAGACGGTTGTGGGAGGAGCTGATAAGGGGAGAGCAGAGAAGAAGGTCCTGTGAGGAGCGGAGGTTTGCGTGATGGGAGATATCTGGAGATTAGAGCAGAGAGTATGGAGGGAGAGGTCATGGAGAGCCTTGAGGTCAAGGTTGCTAACTTGAACGGATTCGCTGGGCATGGGAAGCCAGTGGGGGATTGGCAAGGGAGTGGCAGAGGAGTATCGAGGAGAGAGGTGAATCAGACGGGCAGCAGAGTTAAGGATGGATTGGAGGGGAGCGAGGGTGCTAAACTGGGAGGCCACAGAGAAGGATGTTGCAGTATCTAGCGTGAGATACGAGGGGATGGACGGCATTTTTGTGCTTTTCGAAGTTAAGGAATGAACCCGGATAACGGGGGATAATTTTTTCAGGTGGAGCGGAGGTGGAGGGGGAGGGGTTTTGGGTGTGCGGTTTGAAGGACAGATTGGAGTCAAGGGTTATCCCAAGGCAAACGGACTTGTAGAGCTGGTTGAGAGAGTGTAGCCATTGACTGTGATAAAAGAGACAGGTGAGGGATGGAGTGGGACGGGAAAGGGTGATGAGTTCAGTTTTTCTCCACGTTTAGCTTCAGGAGACGTGAGGAGAAGTAGGAGGATATGGACGAAAGACAGTCAGGGGTCCGGGGGAGTAGAGGATAATAACTGTGCCGAGAGTAGAGTTGGGTATCATCACATACAGGTGGTAATGAAAGCCATGCGATTTCTATTAGTTGACCCAGCCCAATAGTGTAGATAAAAAGAGTAGTGGGCCCAGGACAGACCCCTGGGGTACACCAACAGAGAGCGGGCAAGAGGAGGAGGTGGTGCGTGAGTGAGAGACGCTGAATGTCCGATCATTTAGGTAGGAGGATATCCAGGAAAGGGCCAAGTCCGGATGCCGAGGGAGGAGAGGATTTGTATGAGGAGTGAGTGGTCGACAGTGTCAAGGCGGAGGACAGGTCTAGGAGGGGAAGCACAGAGTAGTGGCGTGAGGCTTTGGCAGTTGCTAGGCTTTGGTGACTTTGGTTAGGGCGGTTTCTGTAAGGTGGGGGGTCGGAAGCCAGATTGCAGTGGGTCCCAAGGGGAGAGTTGGGGGAAAAGATGAGAGGAAAGTTAAGAAAGACGTGTTGTTCGAGGAGTTTAAGAGGCGAAAAGGAACAGTGAGATGGGCGATAGTTGGACAGTGAGGAGGGGTCAAGAGAATGGTTTCTTAAGGATGGTGTGATGGGTCGCATGTTTAAAGGAGGAAGGGAAGATGCCAAGGGTTTAAAGATAGGTTGACAAGAGGGTGAAGGGGTGGGATGATAGAAGCACTGAGGTCTGGGGTGAGGTGGGATGGCAGTGGGTCCAAGATTACAGGTATGAGGTTGGATTTGGGCAGTAGAGTGGAGAGCTTGTCATGAGTGACAGTAGAGAAGGAAATAGGGGGAAGAGTGATGAGCAGGTGTAGAGGTGGGATGTGGGACACGCAGGGAAAAGAGAAGACAGAGGGGACTGTGGGGTGAAGCTTGTCTAATGAGATTGATCTAAGAAAGTAAAATGGCAAAGTTTATCTGCTGAGAGGAGAGATGGGGGAGGGGGTGCTGGTGGACGGAGGAGAGCGTTGAAGGTTTTGAACAGCTGTCTGGGGTGAGACAGGGAGGATATGAGGGTGGTGAAGTAGTCCTGTAGTGGAATATCTTTATTATTAACAGTTTGCTATTGAAATATTTCCTGGATATTGGGCAGCCTGAACTTATATTGGATACACCAAAACATTTCTAGTAACTGCAGGTCTCTTTGTTAGCTGCAAAACTCCACTTTTATTATCAGTAAAACATTTCAGTATAGGTGTTCAATTTTACCCAGTACACCTGTGACTGTTGATATATCCACCTTGCACTTAAATTACAATCCAGCAATCTTTATAGTCAGCACAGGTTGGTTTGTTGCCAAAAATACCGTGTATCGTACGAAAACATCATTACGTTTTTTTTTTACTTTTGCGCACCCAGCACGTTCATTGACGCAGCATCTACGTAAATCCCTTAAAACAGCAATTCTATATTCACCACAAATGAATTGAAAGGTGCAACAAATACCGTTTTTTATCTCAAACCATAACAGTTACGTTTTTTAGACTTTTGCGCACCCAGCACTGTTCATTGACGCAGCATCTACGTAAATCTTAAAACACAATTCTATATTCACCACAGTGAATTGAAAGGGGCAAAAAAAACCGAAATTAAAAAAAATCA
>JAODAL010076898.1:0-13463 GCA_025379985.1 Phyllomedusa bahiana | reverse complement strand
CCCCCAAACAGGAGTAAAACACATACGAAAACATAAAAAAAGGCCCCCATACATACACAGGAGTAATACTATCATACTGAACATAGATAAGGTCCATAAAATACACAGGATAATCACATACTGTACACATAGATAATGGACCCATACAGTACACAGGAGTAATACTATCATACTGTACACATAGATAATGGCTCCATACAGTACACAGGAGTAATACTATCATACTGTACACATAGATAATGGCCCCATACAGTACACAGGAGTAATACTATCATACTGTACACATAGATAATGGCCCCATACAGTACACAGGAGTAATACTATCATACTGTACACATAGATAATGGCCCCATACAGTACACAGGAGTAATACTATCATACTGTACACATAGATAATAGCCCCATACAGTACACAGGAGTAATACACATTAACACATCAATGACCTCATTACTGACCAGTTGAAGAAGGACATCAGCTTCCTCTGCTCGTAGCCCTGGAGGCCATAGGCGCTGAGAGGACAGACAAGGGCTCGAATCCCTCCGGTCCCTATGGACGCCATTAGCAGTCCTGCATAGAAGAGCAGCGTTTGTGCCCTGCGGCCCAGAGTGTGGGCGATGTGATGGGCATCAATGTAGAAGTCCTCGAAGGGGAAGGCAACGACGGGCAGCAGCGCAGTGCCTGGGGGCAACAGAACAGTACAGACCTGTTACACTGCACCCCCACCATAGAATTCACCAGAATGCCCTGGATCTACAGGGTCTACTATACCCCAACTACATGGTCCTATTCCCCAACCCCAGGGTCTACTAACCTATACCACAAGCATAGGGTCTACCACCCTCCCACCAAACTACAGGGTCTACTATCCTATACCCCAACTAAATGGTCCTATTCCCCAACCCCAGGTTCTAACATGCTATACCCCAGCCACAAGGTCCTATTCCCCAACCCCAGGGTCTAACATCCTAAACCCCAACCCCAGGGTCTACTACCCTATACCACAACCCCAGGGTCTCCTATCCTATACCCAACTACATGGTCCTATTCCCCAACCCCAGGGTCTAACATCCTAAACCCCAACCCCAGGGTCTACTACCCTATACCACAACCCCAGGGTCTCCTATCCTATACCCAACTACATGGTCCTATTCCCAACCCCAGGGTCTAACATCCTAAACCCCAACAACAGGGTCTGCCATCCTAAACCCCAACTACAGGGTCTACCATCCTAAACCCCAACTACACTGTCTACCATCCTAAAACCCCAACTACAGGATCTACCATCCTAAACCCCAACTACAGGGTCTACCATCCTAAACCCCAACTACAGGGTCTACCATCCTAAACCCCAACTACAGAGTCTACCATCCTGAACCCCAACTACAGGGTCTACCATCCTCTACTCCAACTACATGGTCCTATTACCCAACCCCAGGGTCTACCATCCTAAACCCCAACCATAGGGTCTACCACCCTCCAACTAAACTACATGGTCTAGCATCCTAAACCCCAACTGCGTGGTCCTATTACCCAACCCCAGGGTCTAACACCCTAAACCCCAACTACAGGGTCTACCATCCTGAACCCCAACTACAGGGTCTACAATCCTCTACTCCAACTCCATGGTCCGATTACCCAACCCCAGGGTCTACCATCCTAAACCCCAACCATAGGGTCTACCACCCTCCAACTAAACTACATGGTCTACCATCCTATACCTTAACAAGAGGGTTTAGCATCCTATTCCCCAATTACAGGGTCTACCATCCTAAACCTCAACTACACGGTCTACCATCCTAAACCTCAACTACAGGGTCTACCATCCTATACTTAAACCCCAGAGTCTACCATTCTATACCCCAACTACAGCCTTCGGCTGTTACCTTTTCAGGGGGAGTGCCATTGTTTGGATCTGCAATGAGTTTTATTTGCAAAGCCAATAAATATTTTGGATTTTAACGGATTTAAGCCCAGTCTTGCTGTATCAACTTCTTCTCTTCATGTGGACTGTTTGCAACGCCATCTCCAGGCGGGATACAGATGGGAACGATCCGGTTGCTGACACTATGTGGGTGAGCTGGCATATGCATTTATACCTGTTTTCTTCTACCATCCTATACCTTAACCCCAGAATCTACCACCCTTTACCCGAACTACAGGGTCTGCCATACTTTACCCCAACTACAGGGCCTACCATCCTAAACCCTAACTGCAGGGTCTTCCATCCTTCAGCCTTACTACAAGGCCTACTATCTTTTACCCTAACTACAGGGTCTACCACCCTTCCCGTCAACTACAGGTCTACCATTCTATACCGCAACTACAGGGTATACCATCCCATACTCCAACGACGGGGTCTACCATCCTATACTCCAACTACAGGGTCTACCATCCTATACCTTAACCCCAGAGTCTACCATCCTATACCTTAACCCCAACTACAGGATCTACCAGTCTTTACCCAAACTACAGAGTCTGCCATACTTTACCCCAACTACAGGGTCTACCATCCTATACCTTAACCCCAGAGTCTACTATCCTATTCCCCAACGATAGGGTCTACCATCCTACACCCTAACTGAAGGATCTACCATCCTACAACCCAACTACAGGATCTACCATCCTACACCACAACTACATGGGCTACCATCCTCCCCCCATCTACAGGGTCTACCATCCTACACCCTAAATACAGTGTACCATCCTCTACCCCAATTATAGGGTCTACCATCCTACACCATAACTACAGATTCTACCATACTTAACCCCAACTACAGGGTCTACCATCCTAAAACCCAACTACAGGGTCTACCATCCTACACCTTAACTACAGGGTCTGCCATCCTAAATCCCAACTACAGGGTCTACCATCCTAAACCCCAACTACAGGGTCTACCATCCTATTCCCCAATTACAGGGTCTACCATCCTACACCCCAACTACAGGGTCTACCATACTATACCCCAACTACAGGGTCTACCATCCTCTACCCCAACTACAGGGTCTACCATCCTATACCCCAACTACAGGGTCTACCATCCTACACCTTAACTACAGGGTCTACCATCCTACACCCCAACTACAGGGTCTACCATCCTATACCCCAACTACAGGGTCTACCATACTACACCCCAACTACAGGGTCTACCATCCTATACCTTAACTACAGGTTCTACCATCCCATTCCCCAACTACAGGGTCTACCATCCTATACACCAACTACAGGGTCTACCATCCTACACCCCAACTACAGGGTCTACCATCCTACACCTTAACTACAGGGTCTACCATCCTGAAACCCAACTACAGGGTCTACCATCCTGAACCCCAACTACAGGTTCTACCATCCCTTTCCCCAACTACAGGGTCTACCATCTACACCCCAACTACAGGGTCTACCATCCTACACCCCAACTACATGGTCTACCATCCTATAACCCCAACTACAGGGTCTACCATCCTATACCCCAACTACATGGTCTACCATCCTGCACCCCAACTACAGGGTCTACAATCCTAAACCCCAACTACAAGGTCTACCATCCTAAACCACAACTACAGGGTCTACCATCCTACACCCCAACTACATGGTCTACCATCCTGCACCTCAACTACAGGGTCTACAATCCTAAACCCCAACTACAGGGTCTACAATCCTAAACCCCAACTACATGGTCTACCATCCTACACCCCAACTACAGGGTCTACCATCCTACACCCCATCTACAGGGTCTACCATCCTAAACCACAACTACAGGGTCTACAATCCTAAACCCAACTACAGCGTCTACCATCCTACACCCCAACTACATGGTCTACCATCCTAAACCCAACTACAGGGTCTACCATCCTAAACCCAACTACATGGTCTACCATCCTACACCCCAACTACAGGGTCTTCCATCCTAAACCCCAACTACAGGATCTACCATCCTACACCCTAACTACAGGGTCTTCCATCCTAAACCCCAACTACAGGGTCTACCATCCTACACCCCAACTACAGGGTCTACCATCCTAAACCCCAACTACAGGGTCTACCCTCCTGCACCACAACTCCAGGGTCTACCATCCTAGACCCCAACTACTGGGTCTACCATCCTAAACCCCAACTACAGGGTCTACCATTCTACACCCCAACTACAGGGTCTACCATCCTAAACCCCAACTACAGGGTCTACCATCCTAAACCCCAACTACAGGGTCTACCATCCTACACCCCAAATACAGGGTCTACCATTCTACACCTCAACTACAGTCTATCCCACTCCCCCATCTATCAGGTCCACACACTACACTATGCATGTACACACCCATACAAATATCCATACACCCATCTATTATTTCCATCAAGGTCTCATGGTCACCTACCTGCAAAGTGCAGGAAAGTGCAGACATAAACCACTCTTGTCCGTGCAATGCACAGCTCCTCTGCCCAGCCAACCAGCACGGGCATGAAGGTGGAGGCCCCCACGAAGCAGAGATTGGTGACAGCCGCCTGGTGGTACTGGTAGCCCAGCTTCAAAGTGCAGAACAGGATCATATTGCAGACAGTGGCAAAGAAGGTGAAGCGCTCACACAGTTCCACCAGTAGCATGCAGATGATGGGCTGGAGGCTCCTCCGCGCCTGAGTCCTTGAAGACTCCAGATGGACATCCTTCTTCCATAAGCCACTACTGTAGGAGGGCTGGAACCTGGAGAAGAGCAGAGAGTGTGGCCGAGACATGGCCTGCTGCATCAGAATGAGTGTGTGGAACGAGGCTCCTGAGGATGGAGAGTGAGGGTCCTGAGGATGGAGAGTGAGGGTCCTGAGGATGGAGAGTGAGGGTCCTGAGGGTGGAAAGTGAGGCTCCCAAGGGTGAAGAGCGAGGCTCCTGAGGGTGAAGAGTGAGGCTCCCGAGGGTGAAGAGCAAGGCTCCTGAATATGAAGAGTGAGGCTCCTGAGGGTGAAGAGCGAGGCTCCTGAGGATGAAGAGTGAGGCTTCCGAGGGTGAAGAGTGAGGCTCCCGAGGGTGAAGAGTGAGGCTTTCAAGGGTGGAGAGTGAGGCTTTCAAGGGTGGAGAGTGAGGCTCCCGAGGGTGAAGAGCGAGGCTCCCGAGAGTGAAGAGTGAGGCTCCTGAGGGTGAAGAGCAAGGCTCCCGAGGGTGAAGAGCGAGGCTCCCGAGGATGAAGAGCGAGGCCCCTAAGGGTGGAGAATGAGGCTCCCGAGGATGAAGAGCAAGGCTCCTGAGTATGAAGAGCGAGGCTCCCGAGGGTGGAGAATGAGGCTCCTAAGGGTGGAGAATGAGGCTCCTAAGGTGGGAATGAGGCTCCCGAGGACGAAGAGCAAGGCTCCTGAGTGCTGTCCACCTGCAGGAATTCCACACACACATGGCACAAGTCGCACCCTACTGCAGCACCAAACCCTGCTCCTCTGCATCCATCACATCTGAATGTAAACAGCAGCCCAAAGCTGATTCGGGAACCTCAATGATAGAAGACAATGGAGAAAGGGGGACACAACAAACCCATGATGAGCCACTACCCCTCGAATTGTCAGTTACAGGGTCCTCAGGGTGATTCCAGGACGGTTGTCAATGATTCAGCACTGACCACCTCTCTGATGTCAGTGACCTCCTGTAGTATAAGGTCTGTTGACCTCCTGTATTTCGGGGTCTGGTGACCTCCTGTAGTTAAGGGTCTGGTGACCTCCTGTAGCTCGGGGTCCGGTGATCTCCTGTAGTTCGGGGTCCGGTGACCTCCTGTAGTTCATGGTCTGGTGATCTCCTGTAGTTCTAGTTCAGGTGATCTCCTGTAGTTCATGGTCTGGTGATCTCCTGTAACTCGGGTTGGTTATCTCCTGTAGTTCGGGGTACGGTGATCTCCTGTAGTTCAGGTCTGGTGTACCCTAGTAGATTACATGTCTGGTGACTCCTGTAGTTCATGGTCCGTGGTCTCTTTGTTCGGGGTCTGGTGATCTCCTGTAGCTCATGGTCTGGTGATTTCCTGTAGTCAGGGTCTGGTGACCTCCTGTAGTTCATGGTCCGGTGATCTCCTGTAGTTCGGGGTCTGGTGATCTCCTGTAGTTCAGGGTCCGGTGATCTCCTGTAGTTCATGGTCTGGTGATCTCCTGTAGTTCATGGTCTGGTGATCTCCTGTAGTTCAGGTTCCAGTGATCTCCTGTAGTTCGGGGTCCGGTGATCTCCTGTAGTTCAGGGTCTGGTGATCTCCTGTAGTTCAGGGTCTGGTGACCTCCTGTAGTTCATGGTCTGGTGAACTCCTGTAGATCAGGGTCTGGTGATCTCCTGTAGTTCGGGGTCCGGTGACCTCCTGTAGTTCAGGGTCTGGTGACCTCCTGTAGTTCAGGGTCCGGTGATTTCCTGTAGTTCAGGTCTGGTGATTCCTGTAGTTCAGGTCCGGTGATCTCCTGTGTTCAGGGTCTGGTGATCTCCTGTAGTTCTTGGTCTGGTGATCTCCTGTAGTTCAGGTTCTGGTGATCTCCTGTAGTTCTAGGTCGGGTGATCTCCTGTAGTTCAGGTTCTGGTAATCTCCTGTAGTTCTAGGTCGGGTGATTTCCTGTAGTACAGGGTCTGGTGATCTTCTGTAGTTCATGGTCTGGTGATCTCCTGTTTCAGGGTCTGGTGATCTCCTTTAGTTCAGGTCCTGGTGATCTCCTGTAGTCAGGGTCTGGTGATCTCCTGTAGTTCAGGGTCTGGTGACCTCCTGTAGTTCATGGTCTGGTGAACTCCTGTAGATCAGGGACTGGTGATCTCCTGTAGTTCGGGTCCGGTGACCTCCTGTAAGTTCAGGTCTGGTGACCTCCTGTAGTTCAGGTCCGGTGATTCCTGTAGTTCAGGTCTGGTGATCTCCTGTATTCGGTCGGTGATCTCCTGTGTTCAGGTCTGGTGATCTCCTGTATCAGGGTCTGGTGATCTCCTGTGTTCAGGGTGGTGATCTCCGTATTCTGGTCCGTGATCTCCTGTATTCAGGATCTGGTATCTCCTGTAGTTCGGTCCGGTGATTCCTGTAGTCAGGGCTGGTGATCTCTGTATTCAGGTCTGGTGATCTCCTGATTCAGGGTCTGGTGATCCCTGTAGTTCAGGTCCGGTGATCTCCTGTAGTTCAGGGTCTGGTGACTCCTGTATTCAGGTCTGGTGACTCCTGTAGTTCGGTCGGTGATCTCCTGTAGTTCAGGTCCGTGATCTCCTGTAGCTCGTGGTCTGGTGACTTCTGTAGTTCGGGTTGGTGAGTCCTGTAGTTCAGGGTCTGGTGATCCCCTGTAGTTTGGGTTGGTGATCTCCTGTAGTTCTGGGTCTGGTGATCTCCTGTAGTTTGGTTGGTGTCCTCCTGTATTTCATGGTTTGGTGTTCTCCTGTATTCAGGGTCGGGTGATCTCCTGTAGTTCAGGTCAGTATCTCCTGTAGTTCGGGTTGGTAAACTCCTGTAGTTCAGGACTGGTGATCCCCTGTAGTTCAGGGTCTGGTGATCCCCTGTATTTTCGGGGTCGGTGATCCCCTGTAGTTCAGGTCCGGTGATCTCCTGTAGTTCGGGGTCGGGGTGATCCCCTGTAGTTCAGGGTTGGTGACCTCCTGTAACCTGGGTCTGGTGATCCCCTTTGTATTCAGGGTCTGGTGATTCTGTAGTTCAGGTCGGTGTCCATAGTTAGGGTCTGGTGACCTCCTGTAGTTCAGGGTCTGGCAATCTCCTCTTGTTCTAGGTCCGGTGATCTCCTGTAGTTCAGGGTCCGGTGATCTCCTGTAGTTCAGGGTCTGGTGATCTCCTGTAGTTCAGGGTCTGGTGATATCCTGTAGTTCGGGGTTCGGTGATCTCCTGTAGTTCAGGGTCCGGTGATCTCCTGTAGTTCAGGGTCCGGTGATCTCCTGTAGTTCATGGTCTGGTGATCTCCTGTAGTTCATGGTCTGGTGATCTCCTGTAGTTCAGGGTCTGGTGATCTCCTGTAGTTCATGGTCCGGTGATCTCCTGTAGTTCGGGGTTCGGTGATCTCCTGTAGTTCGGAGTCTGGTGATCTCTTGTAGTTCAGGGTCTGGTGATCTCCTGTAGTTCAGGGCCCGTGATCTCCTGTAGTTCAGGTTCAGGTGATCTCCTGTAGTTCGGGCCCGGGTTTGATCCCCTGTAGTTTCGGGTTGGTGACCTCCTGTAGTTCATAGTTGGTGATCTCCTGTTTTCAGGTCTGGTAAATCTCCTGTAGTTCATGGTCTGGTGATCTCCTGTAGTTCAGGTTCCGGTGTCCTCCTATAGTTCAGGGTCTGGTGACCTCCTGTAGTTCAGGGTCGGGGGAATTCCTTGTTTCAGGTCCGGTGATCTCTGTAGTTCAGGGGTCTGGTGACCCTCCGTAGTTAAGGTCTGGTGATCTCTGTAGTTCGGGTTTTGGTGATGTCCTGTAGTTCATGGTCCGGTGTCTCTGTATTTCATGGTCGGGGTGATCTCTGTAGTTCTTGGGTTGGTGTTTCCTGTAGTTCAGGGTCTGGTGACCCCCTGTAGTTCAGGGTCTGGTGACCTCCTGTATTTCAGGGTCTGGTGGATCTCCTGTGGGTTCAGGGGGCCCGGGTGATCTCCTGTAGTTCAGGGTCTGGTGACCTCCTGTAACTCAGGGTCTGGTGATCTCCTGTAGTTCAGGATCCGGTGTCCTCCTATAGTTCAGGGTCTGGTGACCTCCTGTAGTTCAGGGTCTGGGAATCTCCTCTTGTTCTGGGTCCGGTGATCTCCTTAGTTCGGGGTTTCTGGTGACCTCCGTAGTTCAGGGTTATTTGACCTCCTGTAGTTCAGGGTCTGGTGATCTCCTGTAGTTCGGGTTGGGTGATCTCCTGTAGTTCTGGGTCTGGTGACCTCCTGTAGTTCAGGGTCTGGTGATCTCCTGTAGTTCATGGTCTGGTGATCTCCTGTAGTTCAGGGTCTGGTGACCTCCTGTAGTTCGGGGTCCGGTGATCTCCTGTAGTTCATGCTCCGGTGATCTCCTGTAGTTCAGGGTCTGGTGACCTCCTGTAGTTCAGGGTCTGGTGACCTCCTGTAGTTCAGGGTCCGGTGAGCTCCTGTAGTTCAGGGTAAGGTTATATCCTGTAGTTCGGGGTATGGTGAGCTCCTGTAGTTCATGGCCCAGTGATTCCTGTAGTTCGGGGTCTGGTGATCTCCTGTAGTTCGGGGTATGGTGATCTCCTGTTGTTCAGGGTCCGGTGACCTCATGTAGTTCAGGGTCTGGTGACCTTCTGTAGTTCGGGGTCTGGTGATCTCCTGTAGTTTCAGGGTTTCGGTGATCTCCTGTAGTTTGGAAAGTTGGTGACCTCCTGTAGTTCAGGGTTTGGTGATCTCCTGTAGTTCATGGTCTGGTGATCTCCTGTAGTTCATGGTCTGGTGATGTCCTGTAGTTCATGGTTTGGTGATCTCCTGTAGTTCAGAGTCTGGTGATCTCCTGTAGTTCAGGGTCTGGTGAACCTCCTATAGTTTCAGGTCTGGTGAACTCTGTATGTTCTAGCGGTCTGGTGATCTCCTGTAGTTCAGGTTCCAGTGATCTCCTGTAGTTCGGGGTCCGGTGATCTCCTGTAGTTCAGGGTCTGGTGACCTCCTGTAGTTCAGGGTCTGGTGATCTCCTGTAGTTCAGGGTCTGGTGATCTCCTGTAGTTCAGGGTCTGGTGATCTCCTGTAGTTCAGGGTCCGGTGACCTCCTGTAGTTCAGGGTCTGGTGACCTCCTGTAGTTCAGGGTCTGGTGATCTCCTGTAGTTCAGGGTCCGGTGATCTCCTGTAGTTCAGGGTCTGGTGATCTCCTGTAGTTCAGGGTCTGGTGATCTCCTGTAGTTCAGGGTCTGGTGATCTCCTGTAGTTCAGGGTCTGGTGACCTCCTGTAGTTCGGGGTCTGGTGATCTCCTGTAGTTCAGGGTCTGGTGATCTCCTGTAGTTCATGGTCTGGTGATCTCCTGTAGTTCAGGGTCTGGTGATCTCCTTTAGTTTGGGGTCCGGTGATCTCCTGTAGTTCATGCTCCGGTAATCACCTGTAGTTCAGGGTCTGGTGACCTCCTGTAGTTCAGGGTCTGGTGACCTCCTGTAGTTCAGGGTCCGGTGACCTCCTGTAGTTCATGGTCCGGTGATCTCCTGTAGTTCGGGGTATGGTGACCTCCTGTAGTTCATGGTCCAGTGATCTCCTGTAGTTCGGGGTCTGGTGATCTCCTGTAGTTCGGGGTATGGTGATCTCCTGTAGTTCAGGGTCCGGTGACCTCATGTAGTTCAGGGTCTGGTGACCTCCTGTAGTTCGGGGTCTGGTGATCTCCTGTAGTTCAGGGTCTGGTGATCTCCTGTAGTTTGGAGTCTGGTGATCTCCTGTAGTTCGGGGTACGGTGATCTCCTGTAGTTCATGGTCTGGTGATCTCCTGTAGTTAATGGTCTGGTGTTCTCCTGTATTTCATGGTCTGGTGATCTCCTGTAGTTCATGGTCTGGTGATCTCCTGTAGTTCAGGGTCTGGTGACCTCCTGTAGTTCAGCGTCTGGTGATCTCCTGTAGTTCAGGGTCTGGTGATCTCCTGTAGTTCAGGGTCTGGTGATCTCCTGTAGTTCAGGGTCCGGTGATCTCCTGTAGTTCAGGGTCTGGTGATCTCCTGTAGTTCAGGGTCCGGTGTCCTCCTATAGTTCAGGGTCTGGTGACCTCCTGTAGTTCAGGGTCTGGTGATCTCCTCTAGTTCTAGGTCCGGTGATCTCCTCTAGTTCAGGGTCTGGTGACCTCCTGTAGTTCAGGGTCTTGTGACCTCCTGTAGTTCTGGGTCTGGTGACCTCCTGTAGTTCTGGGTCAGGTGATCTCCTGTAGTTCATGCTCCGGTGATCTCCTGTAGTTCATGGTCCGGTGATCTCCTGTAGTTCGGGGTATGGTGACCTCCTGTAGTTCATGGTCCAGTGATCTCCTGTAGTTCGGGGTCTGGTGATCTCCTGTAGTTCGGGGTATGGTGATCTCCTGTAGTCCGTGGTCCGATGACCTCCTGTTGTCAGATGGTTCCAGTCTCATTGTTGGATGGATCCGGTCTCATTGTCGGATGGATCCTGTCCCCTTTGTCGGATGGATCCGGTCTCATTGTCAGTTGGGTCCGGTCTCATTGTCGGATGGATTCAGTCTCATTGTCGGATGGATACGGTCTCATTGTCTGATGGATCCGGTCTCATTGTCGGATGGGTCTTTCATTGTTCTTTGGTCGGATGGCCCGGTTCATTGTCAGTTGGGTCGGGTCTCATTGTCGGATGGTTCCAGTCTCTTTGGGTCGGATGGACCCGGTTCTTTGGGTCGGATGGGTCCGGTATCTCATTGTCGGATGGATCCGGTCTCATTGTCGGATGGATCCGGTCTCATTGTCGGATGGATCTAGTCTCATTGTCGGATGGATCCGGGTCTCATTGTCGGATGGATCCGGTCTCATTGTCGGATGGATCCGGTCTCATTGTAGGTTTGGGTCCGGTCTCATTGTTCGGTGGATCCGGTTTTCTTTGGGGTCGGGATGGAATCAGGTCCATTGTCGGATTGGATCCGGTTTCCCCATTGTCGGAGGGGTCGGTCTCTTTGTGGTATGGATCCAGTCTATTTCGTTTGGGTTCGGTCTCTGGTCGGATGGATCCGGTTTTCATTGTCGGATGGATCCGGTTCATTGTCGGATGGGTTCCGGTCTCATTGTCGGAGGGGTTTTCCGGTCTCATTTTTGGATGGATCCGGTCTCATTGTCGGTGGGTCCGGTCTCATTGTCGGTTTGGTTCCGGTTCTCATTGTCGGATGGATCCGGTCTCCTTGTCGGTTGGTTCCGGTCTCATTGTCGGATGGTTCCGGTCTCATTGTCGGATGGGTCCGGTCTCCTTGTCGGTTGGGTCCGGTCTCATTGTCGGATGGATCCGGTCTCATTGTCGGATGGATCCGGTCTCATTGTCGGATGGGTCGTCTATTGTCGGATGGATCCGGTCTCATTGTCGGAGGGGTTCCGGTCTCATTGTCGGATGGATCAGTCTCATTGTCGGATGGATCCGGTCTCATTGTCGGATGGATCCAGTCTCATTGTCGGATGGATCCGGTCTCATTGTCGGATGGGTCCGGTCTCATTGTCGGTGGGTCCGGTTTTCATTGTCGGTTGGGCCCGGTCTCATTGTCGGATGGACCGGTCTCATTGTCGGATGGATCCGTTCATTGTCGGATGGGTCCGGTCTCATTGTCGGATGGATCCGGTCTCATTGTCCGATGGATCCGGTCTCATTGTCGGTTGGGTCCGGTCTCATTGTCGGATGGATCCGGTCTCATTGTCGGATGGTTCCTGTCTCATTGTCGGATGGGTCCGGTCTCATTGTCGGATGGTTCCAGTCTCATTGTCGGATGGGTCCGGTCTCATTGTCGGATGGGTCCGGTCTCATTGTCGGATGGATCCGGTCTCATTGTCGGATGGGTCCGGTCTCATTGTCGGATGGGTCCGGACTCATTGTCGGATGGATCCAGGTCATTGTCGGATGGGTCCGGTCTCATTGTCGGATGGATCCGGTCTCATTGTCGGATGGATCCGGTCTCATTGTCGGATGGATCCGGTCTCATTGTCGGATGGGTCCGGTCTCATTGTCGGATGGATCCGGTCTCATTGTCGGATGGATCCGGTCTCATTGTCGGATGGATCCGGTCTCATTGTCGGATGGATCCAGTCTCATTGTCAGGGGGTCCTCTCTTTGTCGGTGGGCCCGGGTCTCTTGTCGGTGGTTCCCGGTCTCATTGTCGGGGTCGGTCTCATTGTCGGAGGGGTCCGGTCTCATTGTCGGTGGACCGGTTCATTGTGGGAAAATGGGCCCTCATTGTGGAGGATCCGGTTCTTTCCCCTTTCCCGGTCTCTTGTGGGTTTGGGTCCCGGTCTCATTTTTCGGATGGATCCGGTCTCATTGTGGGTGGTGGTCTCTTGTGGGGTTGTCCGGTCTCATTGCGGGGGGCCCGGGGCTCTTTGTGGGAGGTCCGTTCCCTCTTGCGGAGGGGTCCAGTTCATTGTCGGAGGGGCCCGGTCTCATTGTGATGGTCCGGTCCATTGTGGATGGCCCGGCTCATTGCGGTGGGTCCGTTATTGTCAGGGTGGTTCTTTGCGGTTTTGGGCCCCTCATTGCGGAGGGTCCGGGTTTCATTTTTGGGGGGTGGTCATTGGTCGGTTTCTCATTGTCGGATGGTCGGTTCATTGTGGGGATGGCCCGGTCTCATTGTCGGATGACCCGGTCTCTTTTGTCGGGGGGTCGGTCTCTTTGTCGGATGGGTTTTCTCTCATTGTGGGAGGGGTCCGGTTTCCATTGTGGTGGATCCGGCCCCCCGTTTGTGGAAAAGTTCGGTTCTTTGTGGATGGGCCCGTCTCATTGTGGAGGGTCGGTCTCATTTCGGATTCGGTTTTCATTGTCGGATGGATCCCCCCCCTTCTTTTTTGGTCCGGTCTCATTGCGAGGACGTCTCATTGTCGGGGGGGTCGGTCTCATTGTCGAAGATTCGGT
>JAODAL010076897.1:0-13464 GCA_025379985.1 Phyllomedusa bahiana | reverse complement strand
AATTTTCTAGACTTTAATGTACCTTTTAAAAAACTAAGCAGAGCCAGTTTAGAAAATTATAATGGGGGTGGGAGGGCGGGGGACTTGCTTTTCCCAAAGGGCAGGACGTACCTTTTAAAACTAAGAAAGAGACGCTAGAAAATATAACGCTTTGGGGATGGCTGGGACTTGTTTGTTCCCCCGACAGGACTTTACTTTGAGGAGTTAAAAATGGGGCTTTAAGTAGTTTATTTTGTACTTAGAGGGCATTATTATAGTAGTTATTTTTCTTGTAAAAAGGGGGCAGTATTATAGTAGTTAATTTTTGTACTGGGGGGCCGGGTATTTTTGTAGTTAAATTCTTGTAAATAGGGGCTTTTATTTTAGGGGTTTTTATATTTTGTAATAGGGGGGAAATTATTTTATTAGTTATATTTTTGTCCCATGGGGGCAGTATTATATTAGTTATTTTCCCCTGTACATGGGGCGGTTATTTTTAGTAGTTATATTCTTCTACACATGGAGAAAATTTATTATCAGAAAAATTTGACCAATTTCACTGTTAAATAATGACATAAGAATCCTTTAATAATGGCCTAACACTGTCACAATTAAGCCAGTTCTGATGGGGGGTTTAAGCATTTCATGAAACCCTTTCAAAAGGATATAACAAAGTCGTGCTGTTAGATGCCCATAAAATTCACAAAATTCAATTTTTCTCGTTTCTTTTTCCCCGGTTTTTTATATATCATCAAGCAAGAATGGGATTCAGGAAATAATTTCAATGATCTAATTTATTATGCACAGTTACTGGATGTTATACTCTATGTCACTATCCTATTCCCAGTAATATCTCTCCATTTTCTGCTTATTCCATCTAAGTCACTTCAGTAATCTTTAAGTGGAAAATAAAAATTCTTTACAAATAAACAAAAACATACGGAGGGGGAAAAAGGCGCTCAAAAACTACCCTTTTTTTAAAATTTGAGATACCCCTGTAATTTTTTACTAAAATGTCCAAAATTTAAAAATGAGGGTATTTAAGCCCTTTCCCCTATGTCCCGTGGGGGAACTCAATCATGTTGCAGCCACGACATTTACTATATCCTGTTTATAATTATATGTGAACAGCTGGTATACATTTTTACATCTCCTGTATTTTAGTTATATGGGGGATGGGTGGTTTTAAACCCGGGGGTCTCCCGGGATATAGTGATATGGAGCATTTCTGGTGTTTAACCCGGAGATCTCCTGTTTATAGTTTTTTGGAGCTTTCTGGTATTTAACCTGGGGATTCCTGTATTTTAGTGATATGGGGGCATGCTGGTATAACCCGGGGATCTCTGTATATGGTGATATGGGGGCATTTTGGTATAACCCGGGGGTCTCCTTTATTTGTGATATGGGGTTTCGGGGGATAACCTGGGGGTCTTTCCTGGATATAGTGATCGGAGCATTGGAAAAAAATTTAAACCCGGGGGGATCCCGTATTTTGTGATATGGGGGCGTTGGTTTGGGATAAAAACCTTTGGGGGGCTCCTGTATATAGTGATATGGAGCATGTGGTATAAACCCGGGGATCTCTGTATATAGTGATATGGGGCATGCTGGAATAAACCCGGAGATCTCCCGTTTATAGTTTATTGGAAACATGCTGCTTAACCCGGGGGTTCCTTTTTATTAGTGATATGGAGAAAGGTGGTTTTAACCTGGGGGTCTCCTGTATATAGTGATTTGGGGCTGGTTTTAAAAACCCGGGGATTCCTGATATATTTTTATGGAGCATTTCTGGTATAACCTGGGGTTTTCCTGTATATAGTGTTTTTGGGCATGCTGGTTAACCTGGGGGTCTTCCCGTATTAGTGAAATGGAGCAAAGCTGGTTAAAACCTGGGGATTTTTGGTATATAGTGATATGGAGCATGCTGGGGATAAACCCGGGGGGTTTTGGGATATAGTGATAAGGAGCATGCTGGTTTTAACCTGGGGATTCCTGTTATGTGATATGGAGCATGTGGTTTAACCTGGGGGGTCTCCCCGTATATAGTGGGTATGGAGCGTGCTGGTATAACCTGGGGGTCTCCTGTTTTTTTTGTGATAGGGCGTGTGGTATAACCCGGGGAAAATCCTGTATATAGTTTATAGGGGCGTGCTGGGGATAAACCCGGGGTTTCCCGTATTTTAGTGATAAAAAATTTTTTTTTTTTTTTTTTTTTTTTTTTGCGGTGCTGGTATAACCTGGGGAATTTCCTTTTATAGTGGGTATTTGGGGGTGCTGGGATAACCTGGGGATTTTCCCGTTTTATTGTGTATGGAGCGTGTGGTATAAACCTTTGGGGGTCTCCCTGTATATAGTGGGTATGGGCGTGTGGGGATAACCTGGGGATCAAAAATGTATATGTGATATGGAGAAATCTGGTGAAACCCCCCGGGGGGTTCCTGTATATAGTGGTATGGAGCAGCTGGTTTAAAACCCGGGGGTCCCTGGAAAATTTGTGATTTTTAAACGTTTCTGGTATAACCCGGGGGGTTCCTTTTATATAATGATATGAAGCGTGCGGGATAAAACCTTTGGGGGTTTTCCCGTATTAGTGTTTTGGGGGCTGCTGGGTTTTAACCTGGGGATTTCCTTTTATATAGTGATATGGAGCTTTCTGGGATAACCCGGGGATTCCCGTTTTTAGGGGGATATGGAGCCCTGCTGGTTAAAACCCGGGGGGTCTTTCCCGTATATAGTGATATGGGGAAACATGCGGGGATAACCTGGGGATCTCTGTATATAGTGATATGGGGGATGTTTTATAAACCCGGGGGTTCCTGTATATAGTGATATGGAGCATGCTGGGATAAACCCGGGGGTTCCCGTAATTTTAGTGATATGGAGGGATCTGGGTTTAACCCGGGGATCTCCTGTATATAGTGATATGGAGCATGCTGGTGTAACCTGGGGATCTCCTGTATAAAATTATATAAGTTGTAGTTATTCAAATTAACGGATACATGATGATTAATTTATGCTTGTTAAAAACCCGATAATTTTACAGGGGTTTTTCATGCGCACAGAGTTTAAAAACAAAAATTTTTCCCGGGTTTCTTTTTTTTTTTTTTTTTCCTGAATTTGAAAGGTGGAGAAGGGTTTCTATGTGACATCATCCTTTTCCTTCAGTCTTTGCAGTGTGTTGGGCAGCCTGAGCTTCCCTAGGATGATGCTGCCCAATCCGAGGGCCCGCCGGCCCAGCCAATGGGAGAGCTCAGAGGTGATGTCATGGGGAGCCGAGCATTGGTACTGATGCTGCCTCCGTCTCTACAAGGGATTAATTTCAGGGAGTTGAGCTGATCGGAGGCAATTTTTCTACCCGACAAAAAAGGTGAGTGATGCTCATGCTTTACCTAATACAAAAATTATAAATTGCTTTAACTTTTGATTATGCTGAAGAAAATATTTAATTTAAAATTTTGGGGGGAAATTTTTTAAATTTTGAATTTGGTCCAAAATTTTGTGCTTAAAAATTAAGCAATTTAAAACAAAAGGGAAAACCAAAAGCATTTTTTTTTTTTCAATAAAAAGAAATTTTAATAATTTTTTTAAAAATTTTGTTTTCAAATACTTTTAATCATTTCATATTTTATTTTAAAAAATCATATTTTATAATTAAATACATTACATTTGAAATAATTAATTTCATTAATTTCTCAAATATTTTATTTGTTATTAGTTTTGCGGTTGTTTCGAATTTATTTTTTCTGTCTGGGTGTGATTTTTTTGAAAATTTATTTTTTGTGCTATTTGTTGGTTATTTTGTGTTTTAAAGTATAATATGTTATGAGGAGCTTTACCTCTTTATAACGCCATGATCACCTGCATGAGGCGTAGGGGGGTGAATTTGGGCGCACAACTGGGTGTAGCTGTGCTCAAAGATCAGAGACAAACCACATGTGTGGTGTCATCTGCTCGCCTCATGCTGAGATGTCTGGGTGCCTGTGTAGACATGACCTCATTGTCTGAAAGGGTTAAAGCCTTGATATTTAACCCCTTGAGTACTGGAGGGATCTGTGTTGACTACTTTAAGGTCAAATTTGCTACCATGTTTCCTATGTCGTGTTGCTATGAGGTACACAGTGCCTCAGACCTCTTCTACCTTCCTTCACCTTGCCATTCTCTGTAGCCTGCTGATGGGTAACACCCAGTCTCTGCGGTAAATTGTAAATTATGTTTCCCAAAATGTTGCAAATAAGATGCAACTAAAAAAAAAAAACCCAAAAACAAAAATGCAAAAAAATAAATTAATAAAAAAATCTTCCAAAATGTTGCAAATAAGATGCAACAAAAAAAAAAACCACAAATTAAAAAAAACAAATTTGCCCAAAAAATAAATTTAAATAAATTCACACCCCAACCCAGACAGCAGAAATAATGTTCCAAAATGTTGCAACTAAGATTTTCATAAGGAAGGATACAAAGATTATTATGTAGGAGAGCATTCAATTATTTCAGTGACTAATGGTTGGAGGAAGTAAGAAGTGAAATAGTTAACCAACAACCCCCTCCCTTTAGTAAATTAGGGATGTGAGGGGACCCCATGGCCACATGTTGGGGCACATCATAGGAAGCACAGGGATGAACTGCAGTGCAGTCATTGCTCACATGGACTCAGAACTATCCTATGTAAAATGATTTTAGTCATTTTGGTGTGTCCTGAATATCCTTGACATAACAGAAAGAGTAAGCTAATGAAATAACTAATTGTTTTGGGATGATGTATTTTGGTCTGTACGTATAACTTATGACTATGACAGCAGAGATATAACTGATGACTATCCCATTTATGGCTGATGAGGTCATTGCTTGGTCTGCCCTGTATGCATCTTATGACATCACTAGATAGCAGAGCTACATCTGAGAAATATTAACTACCCTCTGTATTAATGATGATGTCATCACTTGGTCTTCTCTGTATGTATGCTATGACATCACTAGGTAACAACTGACCCATGCATTACTGATGAGGTCATTGTTTGGTCTGCTACATATATATATATATATCCTATGACATCACTAGTCAGCAGAGATATGACTAATAGCAGATAACTATCCCATGTATGGCTGATGTGGGGTCATTGATGCTTGGTCTGCCTGGTATGTATCTTATGGCATCACTAGATAACAGAGATATAGCTAATAACTTAACACTACCCCTTACATTAATGATGTCATTGGTCTACCCTGTATATAATCTATGGGATCGCTAAATAGCAGAAGCACAACTGATGACTATTTGTCATATGTGCATTGCTTATTCCACCCTGTATGTATCCTATGACATCACTAGGTAGCAGAGATATAACTAATGACTATCCCATGTGTTAATGATGAGGTCATTGCTTGGTCTGTCCGTAATGTATCTTATGACATCACTAGGTAACAGAGATATATCTGAGAAATATTAACTACCCTCTGTGTTAATTATGATGTCTTCGCTTTGTCTTCTCTGTATGTATCCTATGACATCACTAGGTAACAGAGATATAGCTAATAACTGACCCATGCATTACTGATGAGGTAATTGCTTGGTCTGCTATATATAGATATATCCTATGACATCACTAGTTAACAGAGATATAACTCATAGCTAATAACTGTCTTGTGTGGATGATGATGTCATTGCTTTGTCTGCCCGGTATGAATGTTATGACATCACTAGATACAGCTAATAACACTACCTCTTGCATTAATGAATGATGTCATTGATCTACCCTACATATAATCTATGGCATTACTAAACAGCAGAGGTGCAACTGATGACATAGTTATCATATGTATAACTGATGATGTCATTGCTTATTCTGCCCTGTAAGTATCCTATGACATCACTACAGCAGAGATATAGCTTATAACTAACCCATGTATTACTGATGAGGTCATCACTTGGTCTGCCCTGTATACACCATATGACATCACTAGATGGCAGAGATAGAACCAATGCCTATCCCATGTATTACTGATAATGTCATTAGTCTACCTGCTATATAATCTATGACATCACTAGATAGCAGAGATATAACTGATAATTAGTAATTAACCCATGTAACTAACCGTCTGCCCCCTCACCCCTCTCCACATGCTGACAATAGTGACAGCCATTTTGTGGACTAGATTAATATAGATTAATATAGTGGAAATAAAGCTGAGCTCTGACTGGCTGTTATGAGCTCTGGTTGGTTGCTATGAGCTCTGGTTGGTTGCTATGGGCTCTGATTGGTTGTTATGGGCTCTCAATGGTTGCTGTGGGCTCTCATTGGTTGCTATGGGCAACAGAGACAGTCTTACTGCTAGTCAGGTTTCATATAAAAGGAAGGCCCAATTTCCCTTACTCTGAACAGGAGTGTCAAGCACATGGCATACAAGTCAGGTGACAACGACCAGTCACGTGATGGCTTGTGATGTCACAACGCTTTACACGCAGCTTCCGGAGGTTTACCTGAAATAAGTCCATCTAACCCGGATATATAATAAATATACTGCATCTAGAGATGTATAGAAATATGTCTGTGTAGATAGACACGAGATAGATAGATGAATAGATAGATCAGTATATAATATATATTATTATATATATATATTATATATTATATATATATATATTATATTTTGTATATATATATTTATTATTATATATTATATATATATTTGAATACCGTAATTGAATACAAAATCATAATAAAAAAAAACGTTTTGTTATACAGTACATAGTTTTTTACCCCTTTAAATTATATAATAATATATATATATATAGTAAAACCTGTTAAAAAAATATGACCCTTTTAAAAGAAAGCGTTAGGTTTTTTATCTGTTTCCCCTGCATTTTTTTAAAAAATAAATGGATAACTTTTAACAATTTCACCTGCATCATGGGTTTTTTAGAGATATACACGTGCGCTAGATCCATCATTATTTTTATTTATATATTATTTATATTTTATTATATATATATATATATATATATATATATATTATATATATTATTTTTTTATATATTATATATATATATAATTCTGGAATTTTCTTTACAAATTTCTAATCTTTTTCATAAAAGGTTGACATTTAGGAGCACATGTATGAAAACTGTCTAGGTCTAAAACTCACTTTGTTGCCCATAGCAACCAATCAGGGTCATAAAAACCAATGGGCGCCCCTTTCTTTTCATATAGGCTCTGGAAAAATGAGAGGGGGGGCTCTGATTGGTTGCTATGGGCAACAAAGTGAATTTTAGACCTAGATGGTTATTACAATTGACTGTAATATAATATGTAAAATATCCAGAAGTAATTTCTGAAAAAAAGTATAAAATGTGCAAAAAACTAAATTAATTATAAAATATAAAAAAAACTACAACAACAAATAGAAAACACTATTAGTCTTATGTATGAAACCTGTCTAGCAGTCAGACTGTTTGTTGCCCATAGCAACCAATCAGAGCCCATAGCAACCCATTAGATCCCATATCGAACAATCAGAACTCATAACAAACAATCAGAGCTTATGTTTTATTTTTACATTGCAGTATAAAAAATGAAAGCTGAGTTTCTAACCCGGTTTTGTTTATGGGCTCTGATTGGTTGCTATGGGCTCTGATTGGTCGCTATGAGCTTTGATTGGTTGCTATGAGCTCTGATTGGTCGCAATGGGCTCCGATTGGTTCCTATGAGATCTGATTGGTTGCTATGAGGTCTGATTGGTTGCTATGAGCTCTGATTTGTCTTTATGGGCTCTGATTGGTTGCTATGGACTCTGGTTGCTATGGGCTCTGATTGATTGCTTTGAACTCTGATTGGACTCTATGGGCTCTGATTGGTTGCTATGGGCTCTGATTGGTCGCTATGGGCAACAAACAAAGCCTTACACCTAGACAGCTTCATACATAAGGCTCATTATCTATAATCTGTTTAAAAAAATACATTTTGAAATAATATTGTATAAAAATGCAACATATCTGCATCAATAATTTGCAATTTATAAAAAAAAAAATCTAAAAAGTCATATAAAAGTAGCTGAAATCTAAAACTTTCAGATGCAATTAAAAAATATAAAAAATACAAATTAACCAAACAATTTGAGACATTACAGCTACAAAATGTATTATATATGTTTGGTTGAAAATTATAAAATTAATTTAAAAAATTTATAACATTATTTTTTAGAATTTGTAGGGAGACCCGCATCTTGTAGGATATCAGTATTCTTGGATTGTACACTGGCTAAGAAAAAAAAAAATCTAGATCGGTGATCAACAACCTTTGGACCTCCAGCTGTTGGGAAACTACAACTCCAAATGTGATGCTCAGAACACCGTGGGAGTTGTAGTTTCAGATCAGGTTGGAGGCCACCACATGGACATTACCAAAGTGGTAGCAGCCATTGAAGCTGCGATGAGGCCCAGAGGTTCATGGTGTAGAGAATAAGAAGTGGGTGACTCTTTGCTGTGTAGCAGTGCTATGTGCTAGTATGTGGCGGTATTATTTATACATTTCATTATTGCTGTTTATGTTGCTGCTTGAGTCTCCTGTGGGTGGCGGGGCCCATCTTATTGTGCTGAGGGGCCCTACTACTTCTGGTTGTGACTCTGGACTATAAGACCCCATAGTCTCTATGTACCGTATTCTGGTTCTGATAAACATAGTTACATCATCTCTGGGCTGCGCTTGTTTGTTTCCATCGACTGAATCACATGTTCCATCCTGGCACAATATAGGCCAGAAAGTGCTGACCACCGCGTACGTCCTGCTGATGACTGCGGAGGACAGATCATGTATTGTTACCCTGTGATCGCGGCTCCACTTTGGCTCCTTCCTTTGTTTTGTAGTATAAGTAAGGACCAAGGCACCACAGGATCCTGATACAAGGAGGTGGCGCTTATTATCATAGGAATAATAACAACCACAAACAATAGCAGGCTGTCCCCAAGAGAGGAGACAAAGAGGCAAAAATGCTAAATACGGTATATTATATGGGCTCAAAAAATACAATAGTCCGGTAACTGTTCACCCCAACTTACCACCCTATGACCCCCCCCCCCAGAATATGACTTAAAGAACATAACACCCACATATATAATACCACTATACCACACGCATGTATTCATCTAGCAAATGCACATACATACCAAAGCACACACTACACACACTCACCTCTCCTGCAGAAGGTTGTCGCGTCCCAGCTGAGCAGTGGAGAGATCCACAGAGAGCAGAAGGTCCTGCTGTGCTCTTCCTCAACTTCCCTCCCAGCAGAGAGGCCGCCTGCATGAAGTTACAACAGCAGCTAAGAAGCTCCAGCTGCTGTAACCTAAAGGAACACAGGCAGGATGGGGATGGGGAGGCGAATGTTCTATCTTTCTATGATTCTCTCTTATCTATCTCATATCTATCTATCTCATATCTATCTCTCATACCTATCTATCTCATACCTATCTATCTCTCTATCTCTTATCTATCTATCTACCGTATCTCTCTCATATCTATCTATCTCATATCTATATATCTCCTATCTATCTATCTCATATCTATTTATCTATCTATCCATCTTAGATTGGAAAATCTATGTCTCTAATCTATATCTATCTATATATCTATCTATGCATCTTTCTTCTATCCTTCCATCTTGTCCATCTATCCTTTATTTCCCCATCGGGTTAACTTCTCCAGATTTTGTAATTCAATAATCAAGGCAGAGCTGCTATGTAATCAGGCCGTGCTTTGGCTTCCTCTGGTTTTGCCCTAGTTTATCAGCTGATCAGTGCTTAGCGGTGTCTAAAAATTATTCTGTACAACATCTTAGGCTTTGTAGCCGCTGATGATTGCATCAAAGTGCACCAATCATTCAGATATCAGAGTTCGGCTGAGGACAGTACAGTATTTCCCTGACTAAGAAGAAAGCGACGAGAATTTTGAACAAATTTAATTATAAAATAAATATATTAAAAGAAAAAAAAATTTAATAATAAAAAATCTTTTTTAGAAAGATAATAAAAAAAAAAACAATTTAAAAGATTTCCGATACATGGAGGAAAAAGAGGAGATGGTGTTTTTTAGAAGATATGAGATAAAAAATAAAATATTTTAAAAAAGGGAAAAAATGGGGATAAAGTTTTTTTTGATGTTTTAATTTTTAATTTTTTTAAATATTTTCCCCATATTTTTAAAATTTTAAATTTTTTCCTAATTTTTATTTTTTAAAATTAAAATTTTTTAATTTAAATTTTTTCACTTTTATAATTTTTTCATTAACATTTTCCCTTTTTCTTTCTTCCCTAAAAAAAGTTTGGAAAAACTTCTCTTTCTTTTTTTTTTTTTTGTTTTTTTTCTTCCCCACCCCTTGCCAAAACCCCCCCAAATTTTCCCTTTTTGAATTAAAATGGAAAGCTGCTTTTAAAGGCCGTCTTGGCTTTTGGTTTTTGGGGCCCTTTTTATCTGTTAAGGGCTTATGCTAAAAATTTTTTCAACTTTTGGTTTTTGACTTTTTGCTAAAGGGCCCCAAATCTTCATTTTCGGTCTAATACCCTGACTGAAGGGGCCCCAATTTTTTTTTTTTTTACGGTTTTTTGGAAAAAAATTCAAGGCTTTTCAATTTTTTAAAAACTCTTATTTTAAGGTATTTCCATTAAATTTTCGGGGGCCCAAAAAAACCCGCAAAACCCCGGTGGGCCCGGGGGGAGGGGAATGAGAAAGGGGGGGAAATGGGAATTTTGATTGAATTGTGGGGGAAAATTTGCCTAGAAATTAAAAATTGTAATTTTTCCCTTTTGTGGGGCTTCCGGGCCCCGGGGACGAGGGGAAAAGGGTTCCTCCCCTTTTTGTTCTTTTTTTTATGAAAAAAAACACTTGTTACCTTTTAAGGGGAAGGGCGGTTTTGGCCCCGAAATTTGGCTGTTTCCTCGGCGCTTTGGAATGTGGGCCCTTTCCGTGTTTAAACCCACCCCTTTAAAGGGGACCCCAATTCTATTTTTTTATCTGAAAAAAATTTTCAACCTTTCGTTGAAAAAAGGGAGGCTGAAAAGCAAATTTTTTTGCAACAGAAAAAAATGGTTTTTTTGGTGTATTGAGGGCAAATTCACTAGAAAAGGAGACGCTACTCAGGATGGTAAATAGTAAAAGAAAACAGGGGAGACCAAAGCAGCGGGGCCCCTTTTTGGGGGGAAAACCATCAAGGATGACCAAAAAGGGAACAAAAAGCAAGAAGTTTGAAAATCATGGTGGGGAACTGGCCTGCAGAGTATCCTGGGGTCAGATGTCTGGATCGATAGAATAAGAAGAAGCATGGCCAGAACTGGCCTATAGAGTATCCAAGGGTTGGAAGTGACTGAAGGGATAGAAGAAGAAGCGGGTGAAAAGACCTACGGTACCAAAGGGCTCAGGCATGACTGAAGGGTTTTAGAAGAAGAATAAAATGAAAGCAAAGAGATGGCCTACAATTCCCGGGGTTCCGGGACAAACTGAATGGTTAAAAGAAGAAAAGAAAGCATGGGAAATTGCCTCAGTTTTATCGGGGGTTTTGGACTTTGAATGGATTAAGAAGAAAAAGGGGGCATTTTTAAAAACTGGCCTAAATTTACCCAAGGGGGTCAAATCTGGATAGAAGAAGAAGCAGGGTGAGAAGGGCCCTACAGAGTATCCAAGGGTCTACAAAAAATGAATAGATAAAAGAGAAAAGAGAAGAGAATGACCTACAGGTACCAAGGATCGGACTCACTGAAGGGATTCAAGAAGAAAAAAGGAGATGTTAAAAGGCCTGCAAGATTATCTGGGGTTGACAAAATGGATAGAAGAGGAAGAAGAAGCATGGTGAGAACTCCCTAAGAGTACCCAAGGGGGTCAGGACGACGGAATGTTAGAAGAAAAAAGTTGTAAAAGAAGCTGTAAACGGGCCTAGAGTACCAAGGATGGAATGACAAAAAGGATAGAAGAAAAATAAGCATGGTGAGAAAAAACCCTACATGTCCCCAAGGGTTTTCAGACAGATGAAGGGATAAAAGAAGAAAAGCATGGTAGAACTGACCTACAAGTTTTCAGGGGTTTTGGACTGATTGAATGGAAGAAGTACAAAAACTGGCAAGAACGACCTATAGAGTATCCAAAGTTCGGACACAAATGAATAAATAGAAGAAGAAGGAGACCCTGTTAAACACTCCGCCACCCCCAGGTCTCCTAATATTAGTTCAGTAATTACTGACTCAGTACCAAATTGTAACACCCTTGTCAATGTCCTGAAGCAGAGCTATTGGGGGTGCAGAGGTTGCAGTTGAACCCAAGACCCCTCATCCAGATAGGACAGCTGTTCCTAGTAGTGATGACTTAGAGGTACAAATCTGGTTCTGGGGTCCAGTATCTTCAATGGGGTGATTACTTTACTTTGGCCCCTAATGCCATAGTTTTGTGTGGATACTGACTGTTTAGGTTATATTTGGTTACTTTGATGCTGGCTATTTGACACAATAAAACTTCCCCCCCCTCTTTCATTGCAGCAGATACTGTGGACCTCACGTGGTGCGTTATCTCAGACATGGAAGTCATAGAGTTAAATAAGAGAGCCTCAGGACATGCCTTTGAAGTCATCCTAAAGCCACCTTCATTTGATGGAGTCCCAGAGTTTAACGCATCCCTCCCCCAGCGACGAGACCCATCTCTAGAGGAAATTCAGAAAAAACTTGAGGCAGCTGAAGAAAGACGCAAGGTAAATAGATGTTCCCTTGGAATAACTGAGCCACTATGGACCAAACAATGTCTTGTGCTTTAACATGGGGCATACAATATCTAGTCGGAAACTATTTGGCTGATTTAAAGCATTGGACCCCCTTCTCCCCCCTTAGGGTACATTTAGTTCTTATTAGTTTAGGGAATTTGGTCATTACAAGCTAAGGTCGAGGTCAAAATTCAGTGCCGCTCATAATTGTAGAAGATCATAACCTGGATATTCTAATATATTCCTCTTGTAGTATTCAGAAGAGTAAGGCTACAGAAAGGTTTAGACCAACCATAGTCAAAGAAAATTACTGTACTGGTTCGGCTTGATTTCTAAGCCTTGAGTTCTTCAGTTGGTCTTGGAAGCCTAAAGATGCACACAGCAGCATAGATGACTATACACACCCATATCAGGGGTGCTGCCTGACTCACCTGTGTTTATAAGAGTGGGCCACTTTCCTCTAGAGATGATATTGGGGAACAAAAAGGTGCAGGCATGTTGATTTCAGCATCAGATCCTTTTCTCAAAGGAGTGTTCATACCGTAGATCTTGATGGAATACTAATAGGATATGCCTTCAAAGTCTGAAAGGTGCAGGTCCTACCTCTGGGACCCGCGCCTCTCCTGAGAACGAGCCCCCGAAAGTGTTGGCTCAAAATGGAGAGTCATTCGCACACGCACACAACTCTCCATTCCATTGTATGGGAGTACAGGGGAGCAGAATGTTCGGGTACTAGAATCCCCCAGAAAAAGC
>JAODAL010076896.1:0-13464 GCA_025379985.1 Phyllomedusa bahiana | reverse complement strand
AGGGAAAAAGATAAATCCCGTTCCCAATTTACAACAACACAAACTCAATGGGGGCCGGGGTTTCCCAACATCAAACCTATAACCGGGCGGCTCTGAACCGACACATCGCGAGGTCTCTTCAAACAGCGTTTTCCCTTTCCGCCCCTAATCAAATATTTTTCCCCACTATCTCGCCCAAAAAACTTCCACCCCTACCATAGACCAAATCCCAGAGGCAGCGAGAAAAAACCCCACTCCCATGCCGTTTGGGCGGGCTGGGGGGAAAACCCAGAAAGATGAAAGGCCTTTCGCCCACTCACCTGTACACCTACCCTTTTTACAAATAATCCGGTTTCCCAGGGGGGGTACCCCCCACAGCACTTTTAAAACTGGGGGAGGGGGCGTGGCCTGACAGGAGATGTGACGACGGGGTGGGGGATCTCTCCTAAAGGAACCCCCTTTCTGGGGCTCAAATAAGCCTAAAAAGCGGAAGAATCCTGCTACAAATATCTGAAGACCTTCTCTGGGGGGACAACTATCCCTGGCCCAAACCTGACTCAAATTGGAGGTGCAGAGCCGAAGTTATAGTGGGGTGAGCTCAGCCAAAGCTGCAAGGGAAGGGGTGCCATCTTTCCTTAGCACGCACAGCATCCCCAAAGGGCCCGGCTCCCCTACAGTAAGTGACATTTTACCTGTGAGCCTCCTTCTCCCTGCTGTGGTGTGTGTCTCTGCTCCTTACACAGGCTGTCTGTAAGGAGAACTTTTCAGTGTTTCCTCCGGAAACCCCCATTGTGAGTCTCTCCTGGCCCCGATCCTCCCTCACTGCCTCACTAGCAACAAAAAAAGCTGAGGGGGGGCACTTTCATTTTCTGCAAGTAAATATCCTTTTGGGGCAAGAGCTAGGAATTTTTTATTTGGACAAAACCTGTTTGGGGCTGCCTAGAAAAATTTATTACTCCCCTACATAATTGTAGGGAAAATATATACATAGAGGGTCCCGTCACTCAAACTTGCATATTCTATCTTACAGCCTATATAAATTTGTGGCATACTGCTCTAGCAAAAACTGCTCCAAACCTCTATTGTTTTCTGCTCACATCCTCAAAAGGGAAATTTTTAAATTTTCAGGACTTAACCCTATAAATAAAGAACATTAAGCCCGACATCTATTTAAAATTGCTGTACACCTGGGGAAAAACCCTGTCCAATTTAACTCTAAAAAGCTCTCTAACAACTTTCAGAGGTTTAAAAGGAAAAAAAAAAAAAAAGCAAACCCCCTGACTTTTTCTTTTGAGTCCATGGGTGGCACATCAAGAAAAACCCCCCAAAAATAACCCACCCAAAATCCCTGATTTTTTTAATCCTCATCTCTACTGAAACACGACCAAAAAAAAGGGTTTCAATTTTCTTCGCCCCTCCCTCGTTCCTCCAGGCAGGGGCCCGTGGGTCTTGAAAACCCTGAAGATGTGGGCTCTCAACCTCTTTCAACCCCTACCTTACGAGGGTCTTTTCCTCTTTTTGAACCCGTCTACAGACAACATTAAAGAAATGATTTAGATCTCAAACGAGATTTCCAATCTCTTGTGTCTAAAACAGAACACTTTGAAACGAAGAGGGGGCCGAGTTCGAAAATTTTTCACACAATTTCGCCAATTGCCCCTTTGGGAGGGGGAAGGCCCAACGTCTCCCCAAATTTAAAACTCCTGGACCTCGAAGATAGGTCGCTTTCTTAACAATGTACTAAAAACGGGGTATCCCCAAAAGGCCCCGTAAACCGCCAGGGGGAAACCCAAATACTTTCTTAAACCGAACTAATGGGTTAGTTCTTCCTCAATTTTTCGACCCGGGATTTTAAAACCCAGACGGCCCAACAGGATTCTAAGCCTCGTAATCCCCCCCAAAGGTCCCCCCAGGAAAAACCTTTGCTCGCATTCATTTTTATCAAACAAAGGGGAAACTTTCTGCGGGCCCTACGCAAGCAGAATCTTTGAGAAAAAGATTTCAGCCTCCGTCCTTTTTTCCCCCGACCTTTCTGCGGCTCCCCGGGCTACGCAAAGGGGTTTCCAGCCTTACAAAAAAATCCCCCGGGAAAAAGGGAATTTCCCTTACAGATGGGGTTTTCCCAGTAAAGTTAAAAAAATTTAACAGAGATGGAAACCCAAGCCCTTTGCATAAAACCCCAAGAAAAAAGCCAACTCAGCCCCGGGAAACCCCTGGGCCCTTTCCCCCTCTAAACAAATTTCAGCCCATTTTTTCCAAAGAAACAAAAAAGCCCTGAAAGTTTATGGCTCTAGGGGTCCCCGGGGGAAAACCTCCCGCCTTGGGGTTCCGTTCGTGCTTTGAGCCCACCACAAGTTTTCCTTTTAAATTTTCTGTTTTTTTTTTCCCCAAAATTTTTGGGGGTTCCTGAAATGGAAAAGGAACCCTTTGGGGACTGAACTTTACACCTTTTTGTTTTTTTTTTTTTCCTCCTTCCTATTTTAGGGGAAATTTTTCCCCCCAATGTTTTTCCCTTCTCCTAAGGGAAAAATGGAGTTCTACATTTATTCTTTTTCAAATTTGGTTTAAACACTTTTCTGTTATCTTTTTTGGCAAATTATTGGTTTTAAAATTTAAAAATTTTTTTTCCGGGTTTGGGGCCAAGTTCCCAAATTTCCCCGTTGTTCTATTGTACTCCCCGGCCTTATACACCCCTCCACTATTTTTAAAAATTGGGGTTTAAAGTTACTGTCTTTTAATGGGGGGGGGTTTAAAACTCCCCTTTTAAAAACGGCCCGTTGGTTTTGAGAGTTTCTATCAAACCCGGGTTTTTGCAGACTTTAGTCTGCCTGCAAGAGACGCATCGGGTTTCTTCAATTCCATCGATTTTTAAAAAAATGTTTTTCCTCAAATTTTTTCAAGCCCCAATTCCCCCACACAAAAAAGGCAGGGGGGGCTATTTTAAAAAAAAATTCATTTAAAACCCCTTCCCCAACCCGAGTTATCTGTGCCCCCCTCTGGTCTTTAAAAATCATTCTCCTTTGTGAAATCAATTCCAGGCCATATACCCTTCTGCTTTGTACGCCCCCAAAACTATAACCAAATTTCCTTTTTTAAGGGAAACTATTTTGGGTGGCTAAAGAGGTTGGAGGGAAAAGGGGGGTTGATCTTTTGTGGAGACTTCAATGTAAGTAATAATTCAAACTTTAAGATCCAGCCACGGGGAAAACTCCTTTCCCCCAGAATTTTAAAAAACCTTTTTTTTGAAGGAAGACCGTCATGATGTATGGAGGAAAATTTGGGATACTACTGAGAAAGGGTTTCACCTTTTCCCCCACCCCCCGCGGTCCACTCCCCCAATCGATTTCATTTTCATTAAAAAGATTGTAAACCCCCCCCGATTTTTTAATCTAAAAATTGGGGCCCCCAAAAATGGTCTGAAACCCTGCCCCAATTGAAACTATCCCCTTTAAAACAAAACCTACTTTTCCCAACCCCGGAAGTGGGGTTTAAAACCCAATTTTCTACTCCCAAAACCCTAATATTTTCCCACCCCAAAAAAACTTGGCCAATACTTTTCCATTTAATACTCCTCAGGGTTTCCCTTTTCCAACAAAGTATGGTGCGTGCCCTAAGGGGTTACAAAGTGGGTGTTTTTTTCCCAAATTGGCCAAAAAAAAGAAAAAAGAATAAATGTCAACCCCAGAGGACCTTTATAGACAAAAATTAAAATTTGGGGGGAACACGGCCCTTTTAAAAAATAATCCCCGGTAAAATAACAAAAAAACCCTCTTTCAAAAATACAAACGACCAAAGTTTCATTATCCCTTTTCCAAAAATTTTGGAAAAAAACCTGGCAATTTTAAAAAGGAAAAAATTTCCCCTTTAAAAGGGGATAGCCCTTTAAAAAATTTCTTTTAGAAGAGTCAAAATTTAACATGGGCATCTAAAATTACCACCCCAATTTTCCAACCCCGGGGGGCCCAAAAATTTAAAAACCTTTTGAAAATTAAACCCCAACCAATTCCCGAATTTTTTTCCCCTAAACTTTTTACCCAATTTTCAATCCAGTGACGGTCTAAATTTCCCCCCCTTTGAAGAAGGAAAATTTAACCCCCTTCCTAAACTACAGTTGCCCTACCAAAATTGGGAAACAAGCACAACTAAGGGAATTTAAACCCCACCTTTTACAACTTTTAGAAAATTCGAATTTTTCTATAAACTCTAGTAAACTAAAAAAAAGCCCCCAGGTCCCGATGGCTTGTCAAAAAGAATATTAACGCCTTTTCGCTGACCCTATTCTACCTTAAAAAGGCACCTCTTTCAAAGTATTGCTAGTATTTCGAAAGCACCTAAAGAGATTTTTACCGGGGACTTTTTTTTCCACCAAACCCCCAAGCCGGCAAAAACTGAAAATAAGGGGATCTAACTACAGGGCCCAAAAATCCTTTTAAAACAAGACATAAAGCTATAAAGCAAAGGTTTCTAGCCTTCCCCCACTGAAACGGGGTCCTTTTTCCCCCCTAATCCCCCCTTTATCAAACTGGGTTTTTTAAAATGGCAGAAAAGGCAAGAAGAAGCCAAACCCGCGTTTTATAAAAATTTTTGTACAGGTGGCCCAAAAAACACTCGATGAGGGGCCCTGGGCCCCCTTTTTATTCAATTTGGCCCCAAAAAAAAAGGGCCCTTTTTAGGGGTTTAACTGGCGTTTTTAAACTTAAAACCCGCGTTTAAATTTGGAAATTTTCTGGCTTTTCTACTAATGTAAAAATGGCCCTATACTTAACCCGTCTGCCCCCTTTCCACTTCATGGGGTTTTCCTTTTTCCAAAACCCCTTTAATTTTAAAGAAAGGAACCCCCCAAGGGTTTTCCCCTTTCCCCCACTAATCCCTTTTTCTAGGGCTGGGAAAAATTAACTGAAAAAAAACAGAAGTAATTCTATTTTTTTGGATACTGATTGCCACCTCCACCAAAAAATAAGTTTATCGCGGAAAGGGCATTATGTTAAACTCCCCAAAAAACCCTTTTCCCAATTCCGGGGGATTTCAATTTTAATTTCCCTTTCCTTTTCAAAAAAATCTCAAAACTAAAAACTTAACAAAAATTTAAAACCTATATTTTTCCCTTGGGAAAAAAAAACCCCATATGAAACCACTCCTTAAAACAATTTGGGTTTTCCTGCAAACCCAATTCCGTAAACTACCTAGGATACATAACTTTAAATTTACTCTCATACCAATTTTCCCAAAATTACAATTCCCTTAAAGCAACTTGAAACAGAAAAAAACCGGGGAAAAGCTAAATTTGGCCTTCTTTGGGTTTCGAAGATTTTTCATTGTGAAAAAAGGGCCTTTTTTAAAACCCAAGTTTTATAATATTTGTCCCTTCCTCCCTTATATAATCCCCCTTATATTCTTCATAAATCCAACGGGGCTATTCCCAAACTTTCATTTGGGGGGGAAAAAAGCTAGAAACAAGAAAAAACCCCCAATTTTTTTAGTCACAAAGATGGGGAATGGCTTTCCCTAACCTTCAAGCGTATAATTTCGCCTTCTCCCCCGAAAAATCCCTCCCGCTATGGGCCCAAGATAACTTTCCCTCTCCTGGGCGCGGGTTTTGGGGGGTTTTAAAATTTTACGCCCCATTTTTTGTTACTCCCCATCTTAAAGGGGGTCCCTTTTTGGGGCCCTTAAACCCCTCCCAATCTCCTATTTGGGTTTTTCTTTCCCATCCCTTTTTTAAAATTATGGACTTCACCAATGTCCTCCCCTCCCACCCCGGATTGTTACAAAAAAAAACATAAATCCTTTATCTGTCTTAAAAATGCTGCAAAGACCCCTTAAACCATTTTCATTTTTGGTTTTCCCCGTTTTTAAAATTTTTTTACAGTAGACCAAAATATTTAATGTTAAAAAAAGAAAATAAATCATTTGCAGAACTCTCCTTAAAAATACAGGCCTCCCCCCCTCCTAAATTTTTTCCCAAATCTTCAAAAACGCCACTTACTCCAAAAAAACGAAATGGGGCCCCCCGCTGCCTCTACTCCCTCTGACTTTTCCCTAATTTTCTATTTAAAAAAAAAGGTTTTGGGGAAAAGGGCCCTCTATATCTTTTCCCCCAAAGCTTATTGGGTAAATGTGACCTCACTAAATTTCACACCATTTGGGCAAGTGGGAAAAAAAATTCCAAAAATTCTCTTTTCTTTTCGAGGAAAGCAGCCCCAAACGGGGCCCCCAAAGATTTTTCCCAAAAGCTTAAATCTACGGGGTTAAATGCGCCCAAAAAACACCCCCGTTGGGAATTTTTTTCCCACCAAAAGCCTTGCACATATCCACCCTTTGGGAAATTCTTTAAACCTTTTGTTGGAAAAAATGCGGCCAAAAAAGGCACACCCCCATGTCTGGTGGGGTTGCCCTACAATTTAAAACTTTTGGGGTCAGTTTTTTTTAATTTAAATTTATACCCGTTAGGTTTTTTTAAAAGAAACCCCACCCCAGAACTAGCGTCCTAAAATAGGTTTTTCTAGATTTCCCACCCCTCTTTAAAATCCCGTTTTTTTCCGAAATAATTGCAGAAAGGACAACTCTAGCTTCGGAAAAAAGGGAAGGGGCTGCCTTTTGGTTTTCCCCCCGCCCGTTTGGAGTTTAAAATTAAAGAGGGTTTTTTTAACCTTAAAAAAACCAAAGTTCATGTGAAAATTAAATTTATTGACCCTTTCCCCCATTCTGCATTTAAAAAAGAATTTCTAATTTGGGAATCCCCGGTGCGTCCGGTACTATGTTGGGGCTAAAAGTAAAAAATCCGTCATTTAACCCGTGGGGGGTGCGTATGCCTTTTCCCCCCCCCCTTTCCCCTACCCGTTTAAAGAAAACAAAAAACTCCCTTTTCGGTGCACCCTTTTTCACCAGCCCGGGGTTTTATTTTAATTTTTTTCTTTTTAATATTTTCATAACTCTTTCTCCCCAAAGGGAAAATTTTTTTTTCAGTGTATAGTAGAGCCTCACCTTTTGCCGGCCCCCATCTTTGGACCCCGGCCCCGGGGGGGTTTTCGCTCAAAAGGAAAACGCCGTCTTTTTAAAACGGAGGGGACTCAACACAGGCTTCAGTTTATCCTGGCTTTCCCGCCAGGTTTTATTGCACCGAAAAAACATACAAAACAAACATAACACAAATAAAATTTCCCAGGCCGTCTAAACCCCTAGATTTACATAAACCGTCCCTCTCTATCAGGGGCCCGTGCCACCCACCAGCACCCCATACCCCAGTATTTTCACGTATACCCTTTTTGGCTTTTCCTCAAGCCTCCGGGGGGGCCCAAATCCTCCTAGCTCCCTTCTGCTACACTGCTAGGGAGCAGGGCAGCCCCCCCATCCCTGGAAAAACAGGCTTTTTATAGGGCCCTCCCGGGTCTTTGGCCCAAAATCCCCACATGGGCCCTGGGGGAACCGGGGCGGGGGAAAGCACCCATCCCTCGCGCTGTTTTCCCGGGGGGGCCAAAACCCCTTAAATGGCTGGATACCACCATGCTACATTCAGCTGTTTAGCAACCTGTGTTGTGACAGATGCAATTTTGGGTCCCCCCCACCAAGGGCCCCGGGTCTTGGTGGCACGCCAAATAGGGGGCGACCCCCCCCTATTTCCCGAACCAGGGAACTACTCTTAGGGCCCCTCGCCACAAATATTTTAAAAAGGGGAAATTTTGACTGTGCTTTTTGTGTTTCTATTCCCTTTTTTGATACCAACCCATTTTAAAAAGTGCGATTTTTTGTGGGAAAAGTTTTTTCTTTTTTCAAATCTCTTTTTTGTATTTGTTTTTAAAAAATGCTTTTACGATAGCTTCCCAAAAAACCACTGTTTTTAAAAAAAAAAAAAAAAAAAAGAAACTGGAGGACGCCGGGGGGGGCGAACAGTTTTGCCCCAAATTAAAAAACCCAGGGAAAACCCGTTTAGATATTTCCTTTTGCAGGGAAATTCGGGGACATTTCCCCCCCAATAACCTTCCCTTTCTTCACATACCTGCAAATACCCTTTTATGTTAGTGTAGTTTATACAGAACATTGTCACAATCCCCATTGGGAAACCCTTTAATTCGGAAAATTCATTCCCAACACCCTTTGACACGGGCGGGGGGACTTTTTTCTCACTGCTGTATAATAATTTTGGGGGACGGGGCTTTTTATTACAATCTTTCCGAACCCCCCAAATAAAGGAAATGGGAAGAGGGTTTGATCCCCCCCTCAACCCCCGGGCAGATTTTAAAGGGGTCTTGCTGAATCTCATAAGTTTTCCCCCCACAAAGGGCCTTTAAAAAGACCCTTAAAAAACAAAAAACCAAAACCCCCCAATCGTAGTCACGCCTATCAGAGGCCACAGAATTGGGGAAATTTTTTAAATCAGCAACTGCCCTTTTAAATTTAAAAACCCCAGAACGACACTATTTCACTGCTTTGGGCCCCCCAGAAAATCCAAATATTTTGGGGGTAAAAAAGGGGCATTACATACGAAGGTCCCTCATACCCACATTTCGGCTTCGCCCCAATGGGCAAATTTTTGGATATGTTGACGGGGAAAGGACAGGCTACACCCGTAGGGAAAGACACATGCTGCATAAACTATAGGCAGCTGCCAGGAAAGTGATATTACAGCTGTGGATCCAGCCGGTGTGTGCCCGAACATACAGTTGTTCCTTAACAAATGTTTTTACCTCTTACGAATGGACTGGATCGAAACGGTTCAAAAGAAAGAAAAGAGGGTATGTTCCTTTTTTGCTCTATGGGGAGGGTTGATCAATACCCTACCAATGGGGACCCGACAAAACCTAAAGACCTGCTTCGAGAGCACAGGATGGTATTTAGGGCAACAGATGGCAGGACGGGAACAGATACATCTGCAGGAGGAGGCTAACTACCCCGATGACCCCGACAAAGATACTCTGGTGACAGAGGAAACCTCCGGCCTTCTGAACTAACCTTAGTAATGCAGGGTGTGTGAGAAGCCTTAGACCCCTCTTTTTTTCCCACAAAGAAGCCCCTTTTTCCATAATTGGAAGCCCAGGAGACCTGCCGCCCCCCCCTTTTTCCGAAAATGGGGAGGACCACCTCACTTCTCACTCCTCCCTTTTCCTTCGGTTTTTTTGAGAACCATAGTACAAGGAGAGACATTTAAAGTAAAAAGGGGACGGGGAGAGGAGGTGGAGCCACGGTGATAGAGCAAACAAAGCATGGGACAGATGCCAGAGTCGTCCACGTTTAGGTTGGAAGAAAAAAAAAAAATTTTTCCTTCCGCACTATTGATTAAAGGACCTTTTTGGATCAACACCCATGCAGCGCTGTATCAAAGAAATGCCAAGTTCAATGTTGGGTTTAATGCAAATTTTTTATTTTTGAAACCTAAAACTTTTCATGCAAAGCTATTGATGTAAAATGGTGATTTTGGTCATTTATGTATGTAGCGTTTACTTTGCATTTTGACACTTGTGTTTGGAATTGTTAATAAAAAAATGTAAAAAAAAAAAAATGTGCTGGATTAAGTAAATTTTTGGGGAAAAAAATTTTTTAAAAGAATGTGAACCGGATGTGGGGGGTTTGGAAAGGGACATAGGAGAGGTGGGATTTGAATGCGGTGCAGGGGAGGAGGGATTTGTTGTACTAAAAAAGCAGCAGAAAAAAGGGTTGTGATGTTGCAAAGATTGGAGAATTGGAAAAAAAAGTGGTGAGATGTAGGTTTTGGGTTTGCACAGTGTCAGAATAAGTTGAGGCAAGTGTGATGGTTTTTCCTTGTTCCCAAAAAAAGGGGCTGGCGTGTAGCTCAGTACAATTAAAAAGGGGGAGGGGGAAGGTATAAAAAAAGGTTGCTTGGGGCATACCAAGGTGGAGTCAGTGGACCTGACCGATGGGTGGTGGTGTGGGATTCCAGATTCGAGCAGTTTTTGACCTGAAACAGGAGGTAAACTTTGATGAGGAGTGGGAGTTTGATCGTCCCTCTAATCTTTAAAGTACCCGGGAACCCCCGGGGGGGGGGCATCGCAAATGGCCGCTTTTACTGGGCTCCTATGACCCAACTGAAAATAGCGTTTAAAACCCGGCCTAAATGTTTGAGACACCCCCAAAACCCCAACAGACGGTTTGGACACCCCGGGGCCCCAGCATTCTCCCCCCGGCGGTCCGGGCGGGGAGTGTGAAAGATCGGGGTGTAACCGCGCCCCCGGACCCCAAAACTGTGAGGAGGACGCTAAGTGACCCCTGGACGCCCGAGGTATACGGAAGGCGGTCGACCCCGCAGGGCAAGAAGTGTCCGGAGAAAAGAGGCACCGCTGCAAACCTAGCGCGCCCGCCACGATTTCACCTCCTGGCGCCGTCATGTGCACAGCGGCGCACGTGGGCAGGGGACTTTGCCGGGCTGCCCGTCTGCTGCTAAATTTCCTGTGCCTCTTTGGCGACTGCCGCTCCCCGCCTAACGCCCGGGACACCGCCAGGTCGCCGTGAATAGGCAGTGGAGACCTTTGGGAGCCTGCAGCACTGACACCTCAGACACCGTGTTCAACCAGCCGGGACCACTGACGCTGCCAGGGGTGCCCTGCGTGTGCCACGCAGGGACCCCTGATTCGGACGCAGTGGGGGGGTCTTGGCTTCCCGGGGGCCCCCAACCAGGCGTGGGGGCGGGGACGTGGGGGATAGGAGGAGGCGGCGAAAAAAACACTGAAGGTGGGGACTGGGGACACGAGGGGGTGGGGGGCGAAAGAAACCGCGCCTGCCGCCGACAGCCTAGGGGGGGCCATTTTTGGGGGGGCCAGTCTTTTTGTTTACCGTGCCCCTTTGCATCTACCACGGACGCCGTCCGGACCCTGACAGCGGAGGCAACACCGGCAGAGCTCACGGCACCAGCGCTCCCAAACCGGAGGCGGGAAGAGACACGGAGAATATCGCGAATACATCCCCGTGGGAGGACCCACGGCCCAAAGGGGGGAGACGGTGACAACCCCACTGGTCCAGTGAGTTTGCTCTCTGGGGGGACAGTACCCCTTCCCTGACGGGGGTCTGCAGGACCCGGGTAACCCCCTTTCAGGCCGCGGTGAAGAGTGGGTGGTGCAAGGCCCCGTTCCAGACTCTCCCACCGCAAGGGGCCACCATTTTGTCACTGGGTCCCTTGCGTGGAGCCACAGACTGGCTACATACGACCACTTGTTCCATAGCAAGGAGTGGCAGCGGGCCCTCAGGAAAGCCCTTCTCCTATCCCCAGGAGGTGCTTGGGACATCACAGCTCTGTTGGTTGAGGGTTTGCTGTAGTCCCCGTCCCCCGCTGGTATAATCTGTCGCACCCAGCCCCAGAGGGACTTTGCTGGACACTCGGTGAGGGGCTGCGGCGTCCCGAGAGAGATATCCCTGGGCCGCATGCAAAAAATATTATCTTACCGGGAACGCGTTCTTTATACTAATTAAAAAAACTTTGAGGAGAGTCCTATTTTACCATTGTAATTTTGGTGCCTTTTCCAAGGGAAAACAGTATTTCTATTGTTTTCACAATTTCCCCTGATAGTACTTTTTGAGGTACTGATAAAAAGATCGACCTGTACCAAGGGTGTGTTTGTGATATTCCCCCGGGTACAGCAAGGGGGGCCCCATCTTTTTTGTTCCACAGTTTTTATTTTGTTTTCAATTTGGTGTTTGGAGCGGGGTTTTCTCCCCCTTCTTTGTTGCTCTCATTTTTATCACTAAAATGTAGGGGCGGCTCATGGATACCCACCAGCCCAAGGAAAAGTCCTACACGAGCAAAAAAGCAGTACTGCCCCGACTCCCTCGTGATAATTGGGTCCCGCGTCTGCACAGTTTGGGATGGGGCTAACGCGATTGGCAGGGGTGCGGCGGCACAGTTTAGGGATGTGGCTGACGCCATGTTTGGGGCGGGGCGCGGCTGGACAGTTGGGGATGGGCGAGCCATTTTTTGTGGGGGCGCTGACAGTTTGGGATGGGGCTGACGCAAGATTGGAAGGGGGGGCTGCACAGTTTAGGTAGGGTTTGATGCCATGATTGGAGGGAGCGGGTGCACGTTTGAGATTTTGGGGGGGCTGGAGGGTTTTTTATAATGTGCCCCCTGTTTGGGCGGGGCGGGCTGGACTTTTAGGGTGTGGCTGATGCCATGTTTGGGAAAGGGGGGAGCGGCTGCAAGTTTAGAGATGGGGGTGGCTGGACGGTTTAAGTTTTGATGCCTGATTGGAGGGGCGGCTGGACAGTTTGGAATGTGGCTGTTTTCCCAAAAAATGGGGGGGGCGGTTGCACAGTTTGGGTGGGGGGATGATGAATTAAAAGGGGGCTGCACATTTTAGGGTGTTGAGGCCATATTGGCAGGGGGCGGGCGAAAGTTTAGGGGTGGCTGACCCGTAAATTGGAAGGAGCGGGGGGGCATTTAGGGATGGGCTGACGCCTTTTTTGTGGGGAGGGGCTGCACATTTTTGGGATGTGGTAGCCAGTTTGGAAGGGGGCTGCACTTTTTGGGATATGGTTGATCCCCATGATTGGAGGGAGCGGCTGACGTTTAGGGTGGGGGCTGTGATTGTTTGGGAAAGGGGGAGCGGCGCCATTTTTAAGATGGGGCGACCCCTTTTGATTGGCAGGGGTGGGGGTGCACAGTTTGGTTGGGGCCCTAACGCCATGATTGGGGGGGCGGCCCAAGTTTGGGATGTGGGACCCCATGTTGGAAGGGGGGGGCTGCCAGTTTAGGGTTGGGTTGGATGCCATAATTGGGGGGAAGGGGGCTGCACTTTTTGGGATGGGGGACGACTTGTTTGGCAGGGGGCGGTGTACAGTTTAGGGATTGGCTGACCCTTGATTGGGGGGTTGGCGGCTGCACTTTTAAGGTGTGGTTGACCCAGTTTGGGAAAGGGGGCGTTGCACAGTTTAGGGATTTGGTTGTGCCTTTTATTGGGGGAGTGCTGACATTTTGGGGATGTGGCTGTGACAGATTGGAGGGAAGCCTGCCATTTTTGGGGTGTGGCTGACGACATGATTGGCGGGGGGGCGCGGCGGGGAATTTATGATGTGGTGCGGCCAATGTTGGGGGGAAACGGCGCCGTTTGGGGTTATGCAAACAACAAAAAAAGTCACTTGGTGCTTCCCCCTTCTAATTTTTAAAATTTTTTAATGCGCTTTGCCCCTTTGAACCCCTTTTCCAATTCGCCCCTGGTTACGTGTGCCCCCCCAGTGGTTGAATCAGTAACCCCCGGAAGAAGCTCCAGTAAAGGTTGATGCATATAAAAAAACCCCAAAACGGAAAAAAGCGTTGTTCACCCACTTGTTTTTGATATTTTTAACATGGGACGGGTGAAAACATGCCTAACAACCTAACGCGTTTCGGACCTAGAAAGGGCCTTTTTCACAGCGTGATTCAAAATTTTTAAAACACAAAATTTATAAAAATTTTAAAAAACACGTCATCAGGTCCATGTTTGTGGGGTTACCTCCCATTTAACTCTCTCTTCTCCTTCTACTTAGCCACCAGAAATATCTGTT
>JAODAL010076895.1:0-13464 GCA_025379985.1 Phyllomedusa bahiana | reverse complement strand
AAAATTTTCCCTTTTTGGGGGAGTGTCGGGAGTTCTCCAGAAACTTTTTCCTACAAGCCCCCAAAATCCTTTTGGGGCAGTTACAACCCTAGGGTTTTCCCCTGAAACCACCCCTAGCACTGCCTTTCCCTGTACCCCCTTTAATATCCCCCTTTCCAGACATTTGAACCTCATGCCCCACATCTATGCCTAGTTCACTTGCGGGTTTTCCTGAAACGGCCTTTAAAAATACATGAAACCAATCATTTTATAACAGGGTAAACTTTTTTTTCCCTTTCATCCATAATATATTTAAAATTAATATTGTACAAATATAAATTTATGGGGGGTTTAATATTTTTTTCTGTAACTATGTTTTCGGGGATGTGGGCATCCCCCCGGGGTTCCTGTACACGGGATATTTTTCCTTTAGCGTCCAAGAAAGGTGGGGGATGTCACATACCCCAAAAAAACGGGGTTTGGATAAGGGTTTGTCCTGTTTGGGGATGTGGCTCACCAGTTGTAAAAAAACAACCCCCAAGGTTTTTAAAAAGGGGGTTTCCCCGGTTTCTTTGCAATTTGAAATTTGGGAAGCAATTTTAACAAACTTCCCTCTAACACTTCTGCTGCTGAAATTTTTGCAGGAGAATAACTTCACTATGGGCGCCAGATTTTTCCTGCTCAGGTCCACCCTCCACGGGGGATGTTTTGAGGGGGAGCCTGGGTTTTAAAGCACATCCCCCGGAAAATAAACAAAACGTCCTTTGGGCAGAAGAAAAAACCATTGATCAATGAACCTCACTTTGTAAGCGGAAAAGGGAGTAAAGGGGTTCCCTGGGTTTTCCCAAATTAGAACGGGAAAAAAATTTTTTTAATAAGTATAAAATTAAAAAAGTTCAATAAAATTTAAGGGTTGCGGGGCTCTAAAAAAAGAAAATAGCCCCGGGAAGAACCCTTTTAAAAAGGGAAAGGGCCCAACTTTTTTTTTGGGGTTTTTCCCCTTTCCACTCTTGTCTGCATGTTTAATTTTGTCCGTTTATGTCCTACAAAGTGGGGCTGTAATTCCTTTAGGAAGGTTATAAAACACTTTTTATAGGGGAAGCACTTTTTTTGGTAAAGAGATTTTTAGGGTCTTGGTTGCGGGTTTCCCCTGTTTCTTAGGGATTTTCCCCCCCGGCATAATTGGGGCATGTACAGTGCGCCATAATGCCCGGTGTTTTGGGACCCGCATTTATCAGTGCGTATTTTGGAAAAGAAAAGGGGGGCCCGGGGCCAGCCCGCGGGCTCCATTGCCAGCATTACTTCCGCGAGGGCGTAATTCCCGGGAAAATTTAATTGACCTGTCATTTATCTCCCCGCGCGTACAATACGATTTATTTTTCCATGAAAGGGGGCCCGGGGCCCGTAATCCATAGGTCCTGGAGAGCTATGGTTTAAAAAGGGGCGTGGAGTCGGCAAGCCAAAGCCCCGACTCCGACCCCCAAAAATTTCCCCCAAACCCTAATCCCACTCCCTCATACAGGGCGCATTTTTTAAAAGTGATAACCTTACGGTAGAAAAGGGAAAAAACCCATCGGGTTTAAAAACACCTTTTGATACAAAAATCAACAAATTTAGATAGAACAGACACTGAGAGAAAAAGGGGTAACAATTTTTTGTTTTTTGAACACTTCTGGGGATTTTTAAAAAAAACGTTTTTAAAAATCGAAGTAAACTGCCCCCAACTTTTGGGAAAAGTTTTAAAAGAGACCTGGGATAAAATTTTTTTTTAAGAAAAGCTAAAAATCTGATCCCAGAGCCCAAAAGGGATTCAGCAGTAAAAAACCCAAAAGGGGTTTTCCCAAAGCTAAAAAAATAATACAAAAAAACTTTTTGATTTTAAACAAAACTAACGGGCCCGTTACGGGAAAAAAATCGCAAAACCTAAGCAATGCTAAAATACTTCAAGTCAAAGTTTATGTATAAAAGGGAAAGGGATACGTAAAAAAAATTTAAACAGTACCCCAAAGAAAAAACGTAGTGGATGGTGAATAGGGAAAATTTGGAAAGTCAAAATTCAAAACATTTTTTACCATTTTGCTTGTCAGGGTAAAATTATTTTTGGGGGATAGACTTTAGAACCCCAAAAAAATTGAAATATGCAAAACCTGCGGGAACTTTGTGGGTCTCTAATTTTGTTCTTGTGAGGAAAAAATTTCATTTTATTGCATCCCCCATTCTGTATCTAGCAAAACAGGGTCCTTACCCCCCCCCACCACGGGACAAGTCAATTTACACTTTAAAATGAAGCCCAGGAAAATCCCTTTTTCCTGTAGGAAGCCGCCACAGCATGGGGCCCAACCCAAAAAAATACCCCATGAAAAAAATAAGCACTGAACAAATCAGTCCCAGCTTAAAAAGACTTCAATAAAATCAAACCCAGGGGGTCGTCCCGATTTTTCATATCAAAATTTCATGGGCGTTTTCCCCTCATTATGGTGCATGGGGGTTTTCATATCGCATAACAGAGAACACCCCCCAACCCCCCCGACAATTTCCGGGTTTCCCCAGTGCACAGGGGCGAAAATTTTCCAAACCGGGCCTAAAAGGTCCAAAGAAAGGGGGGTTTAAAACCCCAGCGGGGGGACCCAAAAAGGGTTCAGATGGTCCCACCCTGGGGTTCTTCCAAATTTGCCCCGCCGGGGTTATGGGTCCATTATTGGTTTTTGTTTTCAGAAACTGCTTGCCCCTGGGGGGGGAGGAGTTCATAGACCGCCCATTTGTGTTGGGGGCTGCCGAAGGGGGCTGCCCCTCGCAGATATAAGCCAGGAGCCAGGGGGGGCTTTTGGGCTGTTTGACCCAAAGGAGGGGTCCGGAGACGGGGCCAAAAACCATCATCACGCAGCAGCCAGCCACAACTCCCCCCCCGTGGGGGCCCGGGGCACCGGGCAACAACTTAATTTGATTTAAATTTAACGGGCCTTTTGCTGTAATCCATAATGAATTTGCACCTCTTACCTGAAAATTATTTTTCCTCTTGTAATTTTAATCTGTCTAGTGTGCCCCCCCCAAGGGCTAATTAAATCTAAAACTTTAATCGAGTTAGTCGGCCCTGTTTCAAGGGCCCACACGCCTAATTCCTCTAAAGAAATAAAAGCTCCCCCAAGGGGTTGGGTTCCCCTGCCCGCAAAAGTGGTTTAAACGGGACCAGGCAAAACAACTAAAGGGCCGAAGGGTTTGGGCAGCATTGTTGTTTCCCCTGGGCCAGGTGGGAAAGGGGTTAACGGGAGGAACGAAATTTCTGGCTGACCTTGAGCTCCTCCTTTTGGCATCGCAACGTCGAGATACACCCCAAGTCAGGCCGCGTCCCTCAAGGGGGCCGGGGCAAACAAGGCTGTTTTCGCCTTTTTTCCTGAAAAAGTTTTGCCCCCAAACCGATCCTCCCTACATAAAACCCCCCACATCTGATCTCTTTATCTCCAGACTAAGAACGGCGCCTCTACACTAAGGGGGTTTTTGGGGCAAATTTGGTGCCAAAAAGGGGAAAACATCCAAAACCCTGTCCTTTTATAACAAGGGCCTCAGCCACATCAGTTTTGAGGAATGGTTAAACTTTTCAACTTTTTAAAAAGGGCGGGGTGAAAAATTTTGCAAAAATTTGTTTCCCCTTACAGAATCTTCTCCCCTGGGAAACCGTTTTGGCCTGCTCCATTCATCATTTACACTCATGGTGAAAAGGCAAAGATAGGGGAGCATAGCACGGCCCGGAGGCCCAATTCCCTTGTTTTTTTCACTGAAACCGAACTAACTGGATCAACAAAAAAAATTTTTTTTTGGGGAGTCGGAGTCGGTCCTTTTAGACGACTCCGACCCCTTCAAAAAAAGTCAACCGGGACTAAATTTCCACCGGCCCGGTAGATTTAGGGAAATTTTCGGTGCCATTTTGGACATATCTTTTGTAAAAGTTCTTTACCTTGATTTCTCTGTTTTGGGGAGAGATAAAACGAACATTAGGGCCTGAAATCTGCTAACTCATGAAAAAACGCACCGGGCAAACTCTTTTGATGAAATATCCTTTGTAAGGTGAATAAGGGGTTTCTTTTTACACATCGCAAAAAAAGTTTTCTGCCAGGAAATATCCTTTCTGACTGAAAACATTTTGCTAAGATACAAGGTAAAAGGGGAAAACTAAAGGGGGAAGGGGAACACTGTAAACCCTGTTTTTTTTTCATTTTTTATACTGTCAGCTCCTCTGTATGAAAATTAAAAATTTAAAAGATTTCAAAATGTCTTGGATTTGAGACGCTACCCCGGGGGTTTTTGCGGGAATTTTAAATTCTTGAAAAAAAAAGTCAATAAAATGGTTGAATCCGGCATCTTTTAAACATTGACTTTTTTTCCTGGGCCTGCTGTTATTTTAAAAAAAGGAAAATTTTTAATGGGGAAAAAATTTTAAAAATCCCAGTCAAAGGTTTTTCAAAGGGTTTCATTTTGGTAAAAAAGATTTAAAGACATTAAAAAATTTTATCAAAAAAAAAAAGGGAAAAGCCAAAAATTTTTAGTCCGCCCCAGATCACCCCCAAAACTTTATTCACCCCATAATGAATTCCGTGACTTTTTAAAAATATTTATAAAGCGGTTATTGCGGTTTTTTAAAAAAGTCAGCATTTATACACTGTGAAAAATTTGTTAATTTGGGTGCCTGTCGGAAAAAGTCAAAAACCGGTGTTTTCCAGGGCTGTGAGTGGGGAAGCCGAACCCCCGATCAGACCCCTCAATTTCCCAAACCCCCCACCTGACTCCCTAACTGGTTTTGTTTAAGGATGACTTTACTGTATAAAAATGGAACATCAGACTTTTTTAACACCTTATATACAAAAATCAAGCTATTTAGATAGACAGAAACTGGAGCAAAAGGGTAAAAATGTTTTGTTTTTTTTTTAACACTTGGGGGGAGAGTTGAAAAAAAACTTTTTTGTATCCATCCAGCCCTGCACCAACTGGGAAGGAAAGAACCGGGGATCAGATTTTGGAAAGATGTTTTAAATCTCATCCAAGCCCAGAAGGTTTAAAAGGCAGTATAAAAAACAAAAGGGGATTTCCCAAAACAAAAAATAATAAAATTAACATTTTTTTTTGGGACCCAAAACTAAAACTAAGCAATACAAAATACTTGAAAGTCAAATTTTTTTTATAAAAAGGGTAAATGACTTAATTAAAATTCAGTAGCCTCATTACAAAAGCTGATGGAGGGTTTTGGAATTGGGGACCTGAAAGTCACAAGGCAAAACAGTTCCATTTGCTTGTCAGTGTAAAATAATTTTTTGGAAGATTTTTAGGACCCCCAAAAATTGTAATTATGAAAAAACACGCGGAAATTTTGTAAGTCCTCTGATTTGTTCTAAAAATAGTTTTGCCCCAAAACCTGCATACATGACCCAATTGAGCTCTATTTCCAGCTAGAGAACAGCCCTCACACTAACTTGGGGGGGGCGAAGCGGTGACCAAGGGAAAACACTCAAAACAATGTCGGGGTAAAAAAGGAAATTGCCTCCCACAGTCAGTTTTTAAAGGGTTTTGAACTTTTTTATTCTTTAAAAGCGGGGGAAAAAAATTTGGCGAATTTTTTCCCATGGGAGCGGAATTTTTTCCCCTGGGGCAGTCTTTGCCGCTCCATTTTCATAATTCCTCCTATGTGAAAGGCGAAAAAATTGGAGCAGTACAGGGGCGGACCCAATTTTTCTTGCTCTTTGCATTTGCATCGAACTACGGACCAATTTTATTATATATTTTGGAGCGGGTCGGTCCATTTTTATACGACCCGACCCCGAAAAAATACCCCCGACCCACACCCCTGGGATCTTCGATGCAATACAGATTTTTTTTTTTTTTTTTTTGGGTGGGTTTTTGTGCACTGGTCTGCAGATGGGAGTCAGTTATTATGCTTTCCCGCAGAGGCCAATCGGGCCCTCGTATTGGTGAATAAGGAATACAGAGTGTTTACACATGAAAGCCTTTAACCCGTTGAACATTGGATATTTGGGTTTTTAGAGCTTGACCCTGAGCATTAACCATTTTTTTATTCATAGGGTCCATCAGTTTGTCCGAAGATGTATCAACAAAGAGAAGGACACAGTTTCTGTGAAAAATGTCATGTTTCAAAGTTTTCATCAAATCCAGGTTAAAACCAGAAGGTAATGCACCTATAGCCCCCACCCCCCCTTACAGTAAAATTTGTGGGAGTTCTCTGTGGGATCCTTTTCCAAAAAAAGTAAATGTCCTTAGGTCACATTTTTTATATTATAATTGCATCACATTTTATTTTAAATCTATCACTTTTTTTTTTTTTCCTTTAAAAAAAACCCATATTACTTTCTTTTTTAGAACGAAGGGTTGAGTATCTGTTTTTTTGCGCTATACATGTACTTCTAGTTAAAATACCAAGCAATTACTTGTCAATCCGGAGGGGGTAAAAAGGGCGGGCATGAAACCCCGTGTTTAACTACCGTGTTCAGATATACTGTAAGGTAGATAATTTTTCCTTTAAGTAAATGCGGATGAAAACGGAAGTGCCAACATGAGGGAAAAAAATGCTCCTAGCTGCAAAGCAGCTAAAATTTAGGCGGCTGAATCGCTAAAACTGGGATTTATCAATCAATGTTACAACTAGATAGATGGGCCCCAAAGGGGGCTGAAAAATATTCAATATTGGGGTGCGCGTAATTATTTTATTTTTTTAATTAAATTCTTGTTTTTAAAATGTAAAAAAAATAAAGCTAAAAATAAAGATCTCAGACGTGGTATCAAAACATTTTTTTCTCAAAGCAAAAAACTTTGTTTTATCAAAGTACTAAAACCTAAATTATATGAATAATTTTGTAAACAAATGTTTATTGCATTTTAAGTAAAGTTGACATGAAATCACACTTGAACTTTGTATGATACAATTCAAAGTAACATATTTCAAAGTTTCATATACACAAATCTCAAAGTTGCAACGTCCTTGCTCAAAATTTAAGCAAAATACCTTAGGTAACACGTAACTTTCAAAAGATGACATAACCTTTTCAAACACCAAGGTGCGTGTGCATCTCCCTTTCCTCCCTAAAACACTGCAGCTAACATACCATGCGACTGCTTCTTCCCGGGTTGGTGGTCCAATTCCCATCAAACTCTTAATCTACCCGAAGATCTACAAATTCCCTCCCTACAGTACCAGTCCATGAACTGGAATGTTTGCATCAGGGTTTTGATCTCCTTATCTGAATAGTGTGATTCAATAAATGTTCGTTAGCGTCTTAAAAAAAGCCAAAAAAAAAAAAACCACAGTACGGTTTTGTTTGCATCTCTCAGTTTTCAATTTGTCTGCTGTAAGGTAAATTTTCATCTGCTCCGCTATCATAGAGACGGCTTAATCCAGAAGGTGAGTAAACATAGTTTTGCTATCGGCATTGCTATATGTATAATTCCCGGTCTCTGGGCTTCGCCCTCCTCCCCGCCAGCCCTGGTTTCTCCCTCTGCCTCTGGGGGGCTAGGACATTGGAAGATCAGCAGGTCATGGTGTTTATCCCAAGTAACATTGAAGTGTACCTTAATGTAGGCTATGAAACTGTCCCAATACCCCTGCGTGTAGTTACACTCCCAAAGGCCATGCCATAAATCGGCCTTGTAAGCCCCATACTTAGGGCAGTGCTGTATTCTGTTTGGGAATTTCTGGGTGGGAGGGCAGATTAAAACCATAAACGGCATTGTGAGCTATTTTAAGATACAACTCTTGCCAGTTTGCTCAGACGACATGTTCCTGCATTGCTGTCAGCCCTCACATTATCTTATCTGGCAATTGGTCATCTTTCAAATGATGTGCCCAAAATTGAAAAACACAGGATTTTGTGTGTTTCATGTTCCACCCTCTCGCAGCATCATACAGCCCAGATAGGCGGCAGGCTGTCTTGGTAGATTCCATGAAAGTGTCATAGCTGTTTGGGAAAATCTCCCTGGAGACATCTCTGTCTAGTCACATAATCTCCAAAAAATTGGGAATCTCGCAAGAGAACAAAGAGTGACTTTTGATCACTATATTTACTATTTTGCCAAAGGCAAACTTAAACTCTATCCGTTAAACACTAAAACGTAACTTTTATTTTATCTAACTCTTAACCTTTTATATCCACTATTTAAAAACTGAATCTCTAACCTCATCATTTAACCCTTTTTGCTTCTAAAGGAGGGGGAATAACCCCCTTTCTTTTAAGTCTGTGGAACCCCACCTACAAAACAGGGGAGCCTTATATCTATAGCAAAGTACTAGCTTCAGTAAAGGGATCCCAAGCCAACTACTTGGGCAGTCGTCCCTAATCTCATAGACACACGAACAAATAAGGCCCCCTTGGACACCGTCTGCAGCAGGTGACACTTGTAGACAGAGGTGAGAGATCACAATTTAAAACGTCATATCTGACCTCGCCGACATGTTTCGCCAGCTAACCTGGCTTTATCAAGGCTTAGAGGTCCGATCACATGTGGTCTGAGCTCACTTCCTATTATATCATGTTAGGTAAACACCCCGTTCAGGTGCTAAACCAATTACCCATCAGAGAATCCACATAAAACCCACTCCCCCTTCCGCGCGCACCCTCATAACATGTCCTGCTAAAGCTCCCACCATGCTCTCATGAGCCAACAACCTTCAGTTTAAATTTGCCATCTCCATAACGGGCTTGCGCCCCATCTTCCCGTACTGCCCGAGCCAATGCACTGCACCAACAAGCACCTCAGCCCTGACTGATAGAGAACTGATAGAGTTTAAGTTTGCCTTTGGCAAAATAGTAAATATCTCTGTCTAGTGGTGCAAAAATAGTGGCGTTGATCACGGCAAGCATATGAGAACTGGGGAAAGAGAACTTCGCCAACATTTCTGTCGGCGTCAGCCACCTTTGTTTCTCACTGTGCATTAGTTGACCTGCCACCATTAAACCATGCACTCTCCATGTAGCGAACATTGGGTTAGTCTGTCCCAATGGGAAGTCAGGATGGTCCCAAGTAGGCATTACCATGAATATTGTAAAAGAGAAGTCCAATTTCTTCCGTATCTCCATCCATACCATAATCGTGTCCAGAAAAATTATGGAGGTTTTAATCGGGGGTGTTAAGTTGGGGTATTTGGTATGCAATAGGGCATGTGGATGCCAGGGAAGCATCAACTCCCTTTCTATGGGCCAGTTAGAATATCGACGAAGACCCTCCGACCAATCCACAACATGTCGATACAGGGCTTTTTCCCCAGCCCATATACATTTAGAGAATGTTGAGTTGATCCTATTTATGTCCGAATGCTTCAATAAGAAGGGGAGGGTATGTTAAGGGTGTAACAGTTTTTGAAAGCTGATCATTTTTATGGTGTGGCATCTGCCCATTATGGAGAGAGAGTTCCAACGGGCCAAATCCTGAGAAATCTTGTTAATAATTGGGGGGAAATTTAGTCTGTAGATGGTACCTGGGGTCTGCCAATTTTGATCCCTAAGTATGTGATATGGTCCGAGGCCATGGCAACATCTATGCTCTGATACCGCCACTGCCTTTTTTGGGAGGTCAGGTCCCAGATTTAAGAGCTCACTCTTAGTGCCGTTCACTTTATATCCCGATAGATTGCCGAATAGTCTGAGAGATTCAAACACTCGTGGAAGGTGGGTTAGGGGATTTGACATGAATAGGATTAGATCATCTGCAAAAAGCGCTATTTTTATATCTTGGGCACCGATCTTAAAAGATTCAAGTCTTCCAAATGCCTCAAAGGGTTTTAGGGCTAGATTGAAGAGGAGGGACGATAACTGACATCCTTGTCTGGTCCTTTTTCTGAAGGTGAATTGGTGGGGATATGAATCCCGGAGTATGTACCAGTGCCTCAGGGTTAGAGTACATGGCTGCCAGGAAAGATCGAAAGGCTCCCGAGATCCCAACCGCATCTAAAACAAGCCAAAGCCATTCCCATCGAATGTTGTCGAAGGCCTTTTCAGCATCTAAGGCCACTAAGACAGATTGTTCTCCAGGAATGGGATTGTGTCTGATCCTCTCCATTACTGCCAGTACCTTCCTGATATTTCCCACAGCTGCCCTTCCCTTAATAAACCCCTTCTGTGAAGATGGCATAAGTTCTGGCCTCCATTATTTTTTACAGTAATTTCTGGTCTGAGTGATATAGGTCTATATGAGGCAGGGAGGAGTGGATCCTTTCCCTTCTTCCGTATTCCTTTGATAAAGGCACTTTTGGATTACGGTCGGATGTACCCCTTTTTGTAGTATTGAGTTATAGTACTGTGTAAGAACCGGAGCTGCCTGATCTATCAGAATCTTACACACCTTCCCCCCGAAACCCATCTGGGCCAGGGGCCTTTCCTGGTTTCAGATGTCGTATAGCTTCCCTAACTTCCAGTTTGGACATCTCCGCGTTTAACTGCTCTCTTTTGAGAGTCCGATAGGGCGTATTTATTCCAGATATAAACTTCCTCCCTTCCTCCACCTCATCATAAGGACTGGCGGGAAGCATAAAAGTGTCTAAGCAAATCATTGATCCATGCAGGGTCTGCGGTTATATCTCCCTCTGCGTAAGGAGGGCCATAATATGGGAGGGCTGTAGTTGCCTTTTAGCAGCCTGGAGAGAGTCTTCCCTGACTTATTCCCATATCTAAAAAGGGTGGATTGGATATAAGACCTGTGTAGCTCTTCTCTGCGCTCTGCCCACATGTCAAATTCCCTTTTGGCATTCTCCCATCTTGTCCTATTTTCAACAGAGTCCTTGAGCTGAAAGGCCTTATATGTAGATCTCGCGTTGTCTGAGGCTGACATGTAAGAACTGGTAAGTTTTACGCTTACATAAGGATGTATTGGCTATGATCTTCCCTCTCAAAACTGCCTTAGATGTCGCCCAGTACAAAGAAGGGTCAGTGCGATGAACCCCATTGCTGGCGTCCTACTCCATCCACCAGCCCTTTACCGTATCTGTAAAGTAGTCCGTCTTGGCCAGGTAAGGGGTAAACTTCCAGATAAAATCTGTGCCCTTGGGGAATTCTTCTGCTACATCTAGAACAGGACCATGACTGATAGACGGGGGAACAATTGGTGTATTCTCTACCATCGGGGTTTCTGTCTCGCCAGCAATTGTGGAGATTAGTTAGTTCTAGTAGGTGTCCCAAAGCTCTGCTCTCCTCCCCCCACCCCCTTTGTGAAGCTAAACTGGCTTTATGGAGTGATGTTCCCCTTTTCCTGTCTTCTAAGGGGTCAGCAACTAAGTTCATATCTCCTCCTACTATTTGACATGTAGCTCCAAATTTTCTTCCCTAACTCCCGGAAAAAGGGACCACCATTGTCCAGTAGGGTCTTTTACGTTGGAGAGGCTGATCTCCCCCCCCCACTCCCCTCCATACGGTCGTGAGAAATTAGATCAAAGGGAAAATTTTTATGTATGAGGGTTACAACTCCAGCTTTGCCATTTTCTGATGGGGACCCAAAAACATGACCCACCCAGAGCCTTTCCACCCGCTTAATGTTGGCCGTTCGCAAGTGAGACTCCTGGAGAAAGGCAATGTCAGAGCGGATTTGTTTCAAATGTCTGATTACCTTCACCTGCTTGTTTGGGGAGCGTAGCCCCTTTTTACATTTCAGGAGACTATCTGCATGTTGAAACATTAAGGCCATGTTTACACGGCTTATTTTGACGTGTTTAGACGAGGTTTTTGGAGCGTTTCCTTGCCCAAGACCTCATCCAAAACGCTTCCAAAATGCCCTCCGTTAATTTCATTGATCCCTTTATAAAACCTCGTTGTATTTTCACACAAGGTTTTTTATTTTTTAGGGAAGCGCTGAAAAAAGAAGTGTCTTTTAATCTTGAAGCATGTTTTAGGAGTGGTTTTCGGCGCGGTTTTTGTCCTGGCTATTAATTTGTATGGGTGAAAACCTCGTCGAAAACCTCGTCCAAAACCACGTAAAATTAAGCCGTGTGAACGTGGCCTAAGTGGATGGAAATTTGTGTAGGGGGAAGCCATGCCCGGGGGGAAAATGTGATCTTGGCAGACATTCGCCATTCTTGTAGTGACACAGAGCAAAAGCAGCTGCAAAGGGAGAGCACATTGCACCAATATTAACTTAAGATAAAAACAGCAAAACCAGAGAATTGTTGGGCAACATAGCACATTTCAACACAACGCAAAGGGGAGTGTAGGAAGCTCCCCCCCTCTCTGATGCGTTAGCAGGACTTCCTTTTTTCTGACTGTAGAGAGTAAGTCTCTCGTGTCCCTCTCCTGCCAGACATCTGGCTTATGCTAGAATTGCTGAGTACATAGAGACAGAAGCAAGATTAACTGATTAACAGCATCAGGTGTTTTGATGGTAAGGGAATATGGTCCACGAACCCCCCCGACTTTTTTCTGCCAAAGTCCCAATGATATTGTTCCGGCACACTGTCTAGCACAGTTTGGTCTAGATCAGTTTGAGGTCCCCTTTTTGGCGGGCGACGATCCTTCGGTGCAGTGGGAGATGGAGGAGTAGATGGTGCTTGGGGCCCAGGGTGGTACTTTTCTCCTCGTCCATGGTGTCTGTTGTTGATTCGTTGTCAGCACTTGGGGAGTGAGGAGGTCCAGTGTGAAGATGGCTGTTCAGCAAATCGCGCAGGTCTTTCTCTGCATCTGCAGGTGAACTGAAGAATCTGGGCTGTCCGTTCTGGTCCAGGTCTTTTAGCGCAGCCAGGTACAAAATCTGGAAGCGGATCTTTTGCTGAAAGAGTTTTGTACAGAGTTCACTGGAAACCCTTCGCCTTTTCGAGACATCTGCAGAAAAGTCCTCAAAGAGTAATACTTTATGCTCTCGTATGAGTAAAGAGGTACCGAGCTTGCGATATGCTCTTAGGACTTCTGTACTATTATCAGTTTCCAAATCGTTCACTCTCGTTCAAATTTTTATTCGGGGGGACTTTGACGGGGAGGTCTGCACTGTAATTTCTAGGGCCGCTCGCGGGTCTGGAGCGATTTATCTGACCACCTCCATCGCCAGAAGCTTATAATCTATATCAGGGAATACAGTCCCTTCTTGCAGGGGCGTTTTTGTAGCAAGGAATGCCGTTAATTTTCTGTCTCCTCGTGCCCCCCCCCCTCTCATATCCCCTGCTGCTGCTGTGGTTGTCTGCGTCTCCTGTTGCTGCGTGTGCTGGTCCGGCACCATTTTGGTTTCCCTGCGAACCGGGTCTCACGGATATCTGGGCCTTGGCGTGCTGCACAGGAGATACCTTTCCATTAGGTAGGGGTCCCGCCAGTATGTGGGGTGCCCCCGGATGGTGTTGGTCGACACTGCACTCAGCAGCTAGTGACTGTTTGCGGCCAGCAGGTATGAGGAGTGTCGAGTCTCACATCCCCTCTCGGCAGCGCTGGAACCGGAAGTCTGTATTACTGTTTTTGCTCCAACCCATACAATACGTATTTTTTTTTCCTGCTTCTGTTCCCTTTTGACATACAATAATAC